>JARHVA010001355.1:2075000-2220000 GCA_037957365.1 Torreya grandis
TGTTAACAGAGGTTCCTAAAGCATCAAAACATGCAAAGGATGAAGATAGCTATGAGATACTTCATGTGCATAGAATAGTTTATCATTAAAAATAGGGAATTAGATGATAAAAATGTAAGATACATTAATTATTCTACGTTATTGAACCAATTAAGAACAACTAGTTATTGTATAAACTAAAATAATGTATTTAGAATAGTTTAGATAAAAAGTAACCAAAACATTACACATGAGAATACATGCAAGGAACATAACAAGAAATTATACAGATAACCATAACTAGATAATCTCTATTGATCTCTTCTAAAAGTAGAACCCTCTTCTTTTTATAAATAAAAGTATATATAGACATTTCCAATCTATAACTATTCATTTTCTTCTCCTACTTGGCACCAAAAGTGGAGTCTCTTCATATTATAACCTATTACAAGTCATGAAGATAAGACAAAATAGACTATACAATGACAAAATAAGTTCATAATGCATGAATATTAGACAAATATCCTACACATCTTTACAATCCATGTTCTTTTACCAGCACTTTCTCAGAATTAAAATGTTGTCTTGTCCTAAGACAACATTGTAGGATCTTCTAAGAATGTACAAGTTACAAGGAACTGAAGAAATGTCTAGACCAATAAGAATTGCAATAATCAGTCAAGGCATCATTTCTAATTTTCACCTCTTGTACACTACTTAGTCACCCTTTTAGGTTTTCAACTATGTAGCATACCAACCTACCACCCTTTACAAGTTTTTAATAGGTTGACATAACTAGATGGCCTCCCTTTACATGATTTCAACTAAACTAGCCATACTTATCTTACTAAGTCTTCCCCAATACAATATGCTATAAATTATTTTCAAAATTTGTACTCTACGTAGTTCTTAACTTGATAGTTGTGGCTTAGATGCATTGACAACTTCTTGTGCTTTCTTTGCCTCCTTGATAGCCTGTTGTCGTTTAGTTCTGCATCATGGGCCTTTTACTTGACCTCAACTTCCTTAGCTTGATGACATACTTGTTTAGCTTACTGTTATTGGGCCTGATCCTTCTCGTGCTTATTTTCTTCTTATTTTACTTTTCATTTTGCTGCATGAGTTACTTCCTCCTATGAAGCCTTTTGCTCTTCAGTTATAGGCTAATCTTGTATCAACTCTTCTATATTTAGGGCTTGTTATGTGGGTGGAAAATTACTTAGATAGACAATAAATCTAGACACAGATGTTTTATTCTACCCCAAAGTAACCAACCTATATTTGGGTGGTAGTGAAGGGGAGGAAGGAAAAGGCTCTACTTCCTACACAATGGCTACCCAGCCAAATGTGCATTCTTTGAGAGTAGAGAAACCCTAGCCTCTCACCAGGTTTAGGGTCTATGTACTAGAGTCTCTTATGGACTTTTAGGTAGTGGCACAACTATATCACTAAATATAAAAGTGGTGGAAGGTTGTTACTTGAATATTTTGGCCATTCTCTACATTTGTTCAGCCTCTTCATGTATAATGTTGATAACAATAGATGTAGGGCATGGTGGTAGTTCCACCCAAAGACTTGGAGAGACCTTATTATATACTTGAACTATGTGCACTACCTTTACAAAGAATAAATCCTCCTCTTCCTCATAAAATTCACATGCCATATATATAATCATCACCTGGTAGACCTCCTACTCATCAATTCCCATCTGAGGTAGGTTATATGAACTTACTATCTAGGTTACCTTGGAGTCATCCAACTAAGTTAATGTACTACTTGTATTGTGATTTAGTGAAGGTGATGGTTATTGTTCTGTAGAGAGCTTATGTTTTCCTTCCTACTACTATGAGGTTGTCACTTTAGGTTGTTAGTACACTGAAGGAACTACTATGCCAGGTGGTATAGTTTGAAGAGGTGTTGCACACCTAGATACATATGATTTTTACTTGGTGACCTTGGTTTACACCATGGCCATGGTAAAAAAATATGGTAGGGGTCCAAATGGTGACTTAGGTAGCTCATGAATGTGAGTGAAGATGCCTTTTGGAAGTAAAGTGATAATAACATATTGTCCTAGGTACTACATGATGTTCGATGGCACCTGTGGATGTGTAGTAATGAGATCCAAACACTCTTCCCACTATGTCTTGAACTTGCCCTCATTATCTAGGGCACCACACTCAAGTGTCCATATCAAATTATGAAATTATTTTACTTGATAGTAGTTGGTGTCTGGATGGACCTCTCCTTTAGGGGACTTCTATTGGGTAAAATAGAGTAGAAAGATAAAAAACTAGTATTAGAAGGTTTATCTAAAAGTTGTTGTGGAACTTGTCAATATTTGTAAGTAGATCCTATATAAAATACTTATGATAATTGAACTTCTCATTATGGTGGATCATGCGATGTGCAATATCAACCACTCCTTTGGGGATTTGCTTCATAGACTTGGTGGTCCATTATAATTGACATGTGGTGCACTTGATAAAGATGCACATTGGTTCATTTTGGATATATTTAATTGGGATTACTTTAGACCCCTAACATATATGTCTCTGACTTCTTGAAGGAAAAGAGGCATTTTAGATTTGTAAGGAGTAAGAGAATCACCCCATGTAAATATGTCCAAAGTTCTAGCCTTTACTTCAGTGTTGATGATGGTGGTGGTATCAAGGCCAATGTAAATGTTTCCCTCATTATAGTGGTCAAGCAATATTTTCACAATCTCCCCTAAATCACCAAATGTAGGCATTTGAAGCAAGCACTCAATATCAATGTTGTGTAAATGGTGTGGAGCTACAAGAAAAAGTGGTTACATATACTATATTTGGTTAGAAGATTTTTTGTTCTACCACTTAAAGATAATCAAATGGCTCTGGATCAGTATATTTTGTCTGTTAAAGCACAAGATCGACACCTATTGATTCCTTTTAAGAATTTGTCAAGTTTTTGATGAGCTATGAATGATCCATGGTATAAAAATATTGGAAATGAGATTTTTTTTGCATTTTATGCTATATAAATTGGCTTAGCTCTAGAAATTTAGCTCATAAAATGTTTACAAGAATGAAATGTAGACTTAGTTCACAACCTTATACCTTTATATATTTTGTGCTTGTTGGTTTGCATATAAATGTTGCACTAAGCTATCCTTGTAATATCAATGTGAATGATGATGTGGTAATTCTTATCCAATCTAGAAATAAAGGTAGTTAGTTATTAGCACATACATCAAGATATACTGTTATATTCTCTATTATCTATACTAGAGTATGTACTAATGATGTTGAATGGCCATCAATTTGGTGAATATTAGATCATGATTCTAGGCTCTAACATTAACTACTTGTGGATGACCATTATACAACTAAGATCTTAGCTAATGTGACTTGGCTATACATTTCTTGGACTTAATTGATTTATTTTGCTTCTACTATAAACAATAATAACACACCTAAATTCTTTTGTGCATGGGTGTCACACACTATACTTCTTATCATAGTTCCAAAATATGGTGAAGAGATCATCTACAAACACACACACATACACACAAAGAAACACACAAGAAAATATACATAAATGGGAAATCCTAATCTACTTATTACTACTTAACACCTACTAAGTAAGTCAGGTTCAACAAATGATTTAAATTTTTTGGGAATAATGGAGTTTTATTCCCATTTTAGTTGAGGGTTTGGATTAATAAATCAGTATAGAATATATAAATAGTTACAGTCCTAATTTGTGTAATTATTTATCTTTTTCATCTTTCTAAAAATAGTAATAAATAGGAAGAAATATAACTTAACTTTGAAATAGACTGAGACGATTGATACAGAGGCTAAAAATAGTTGTGCAGGATTGTGAAGGTATCATAAACCTGAATCTAGATTTTGTTCAGTGAAAGGACAAGAGCACCAAAAAGTGGATGCTTTAGTGTCTAACACTATTGTTCATTCCTATCACTATTATATAAATTGATCATAAAGACCTAAAACTTTTCAAGGAGTTGCGCTATGCTTGTGTGAGCTTGCCTATAAAAATCAAGCACTAGTTGTCAATGAAACTCATTTTAGAGTTGATTTTATCTTTAAACCCTAATCCTCCATGTTTGATAAAATTATATTTGAGTCACTTTAAAATGAGGGGGGGGTTAGTGTGTAAGATTCACTAAACATGAAATCCGTAACTCTTATATGGGCATGTTACCTATATACCAATCTTTGAAGAGGGATCAAACCAAATATAGTTCTCCCATCTAGTGTGCTTTAAGCAATAGTGTGATGTAGATGAAAAATGCCAAATTGATAGTGTTTGAGGTGGCTAGGGACTAGTATGAGGATTTGAATATGTTTTCAGCTGTGTTGGGTGACTGTGTGCAGAGTATAGGGAAGTTTGCCTTAGTTATTTATTTGTATTCTTCCTTGCTTTGTAAGTTTTATCACCTCTCTTTATAAATAAACTTTGAGTGGGGTTTTATAGGAAAAAATTGGTCATGGGTCAGATGTATGAATTCTAAGCTAACCTTATTAAGGTTAAGAAATGGAAAGCTGAAATAGATCAATTAATACTATTGGTGGTAGGGCTTAAGCCTACAACAATTTACTTGCCTTGGCAGAATGGTTCCCTATAGATCTCTCAAAATAATGGCTCTTTACTGTGATATTTTGTGTATAACATAAGGCCCTTTGCATTTGATTTGTAATTTACCCAAAAATTCTTAGCAATAACTATCATATAATAAAACTATTTTATCTTTATGAAATTACTTATGTCGTAGGTTCCTATCATGCCATGCTTTTTGGCTCTGCTTATGAACTTATTGTATCCAAGATTATCTACATTGATACTCATCCATATGATTCAATTAAAGAAGCCTATTTATGAGAGACTCATGATCCCCTAATCTCATAACCATTGTAATGCATAGATTGGATACCAAGTATTCCATAGGCATTATTGCTTCAAGCCCATAGACCAACTGAAATGGAGTAAAACCTATATCCATTTTATAATACATTCAATAGTCCCAAATAATTATAGGAATGCAATCTTCCCAATCATCCCTCTTGACATCATAGATCTTCATCAACATCTTGCCTTATAATTTATTATAAGATCTAGCTTAGCCATTAGATTGTGGATGGTACATAATACTTTTATGATGGGAAATCATGAATTCTTTAGTAAGAGATTTGATAGTATTGTTTAGGAAATGTGTCCCTCGATCATTAATGATCTCAATGGGGCATACAAACTATGTGATAATATTCTCATAAAGTAACTTTGTTGCATCTTTCACCCCACTGCTAGGTGTCACAATAACTTTAACCCATTTGGTAAAGTAATCAATCATAGTGATAATATATTGTGCTTTTCTATGTTTACTTGGAGGATTGATAGGTCCTATAAAATTTATGCCCCACTCTTCAAAAGGTTATTTGGATAACAAAGTCTACAAGGGCATTTCATCATTTTGGTTTGGCTTACCCATTCATTGACACACATCAAATGTTGTGTTACTCTATGTGCATCTTGAAAAAGGTTTGGCCACCATAATCCACTTTGTAATAGTTTCTATTCAATAGCCTCTTTGACAAAATGAAATCCTACTATTCTTTGGTGTGCTTCTTATAAGAGATATGGGCATTCATATTCTAGAACTATCTTATTTATTAATTCATCCTTCCCTAAGTTATACACGAACCCATTTATAATAGTATATGGCAAAGCTTTGGTGACAAACTACTTCTAATCTCTTTCTTGGTATTGCACATGGAATACTCCTTATTCTAGGAAATTAGTAATTGCCTCAAAATTCTTTGGTATCGTAGTGACTCAATATAGATGGGAATAAAGAGAATATTTTTTTAGTTCTTCTAGGTCTTCCCCATTTTTGAGGTGACTAAGTAGCATAGAGCTTGATGATTCATGGCTTGATGTTGATGTGAAAATAAAATTATTGAAATAACATTAACCATATTTAAATGTGTCCTCTGAGCATAGGCTTATTGATTAAGTAGCATAGAGCTTGATGATTCATGAAAACTTCAAATGGTATCACAAGAATATAATGTAAGAATTTATTTAGTGTAAACACTATAGCCAATGCTTCCCTTTTAATTGTTGTGTAATTATTTTCTATGTCAAATAACTTTCAGATTGCAAAATGTATGGGGTGGTCCAATCCAACATCTCTTAGCTATGTAAGCATATCACTAACTATGAGACCATAAGCATTAATGTGCACATGAAATGGCTTACTCCAATCTGGAAAGATGAGAATAGGCATAATGACCAATCATTGCTTTAATTCTATGAAATTTTCTTAACACTCAAAAGTCCAAACAAACTTCATACATTTGCACAAAAAATAATCCAATGGGGAGGAAATGGCTACATATCCTTTGATAAAATTCTAATAGTAACATGTATGGCTAAGAAATGATCACATTTTTGTGGAGCTGACTAGTGAGGCATACTAAGAATGACTACAATTTTGGCTTGGTCCACCAAAATACCTTCACTACACACCACATGATCTAGCATGACACCAAAAGGTATAAAAAATAAACACTTTTTTAAATTCAAGGCAATTCATAGAGCTCAACAACATTATAGCATAAGGTGTAGCTTGGGAAAGCATTCTTTAAACAAAGAGAAGACTACCCAATCATCTATATATAATTCCAAGAAGTCATGAATGAAATCCTTAAAGGTAGTCACCATTGCTCTAGAAAAAATTATAGGTGCGTTCTTGAGGCCAAAAGGCATTACCTTGTATACAAAAGATCCCTATTCTATGACAAAAGTAATTTTAGCTCTATCTTCTTTTGCAATGGGTATTTTATGATATCTACTAAACCCATTTGTGAAAGAGTAAAATTCATGACCTATGATACATTATAAAACTTCATCTATAAAGGGAATAAAAAATTGATTATTCACACATGCATCACTCAAAATTTGATAGACACCACATACTCTGATCTCTCCTATTTTCTTAGGTTGCACTACCATAGGACTAACCCAATCTACCTTCTCTATAGTATATATTATACCTACTTCCTACATTATATCTAGTTTAACCTTAACTTTCAACTTCATGTTTGGATTCAACTTATACAGCCTTTTATTGATGGGTCATGCACACTCTTTCAGTTTGATATGCATTTCACCTAGGGAAGGATCTACTCTGACTTCTAAAATTTCTATGGGAAACACATCTTGATAATCCTGTAGAAGTTATATAGCTTCTAAAACTTTGGATTCGGTTTAAAAGGCACATATATGTGCTAGTTTAGGAATCTCCTTCTAAATTTTTCCACATGATTTTTAATAGGTTGTTGATAAATCTTGTGATTTTTCTCAGTAACAAATTTTTGAATTTTTTTTGCCCTTCCTACTCTAGAATCTATATGTTACTCATTTTTTATTCTTTAGTGGGTTATATAACTGGATCATGTAATGGTTCTACTAGTCATTTAGGTTCAAATGATTTAGTCAGATTGATATCACCATGAGTATCTAAATCTTTAGTTTCCTCCTCTTCATTATGTATTCAGTGGTAGGGATGCATAAGAGATTATTCTTCCATCTTAGTAGCTTTATATATTTATAGTGATATATTTATATCATAGGTTGCATTCTTCTATGTAGTAGACTCCATCATGGCGCTTAAATCCTCTATGCACCCATAGCATAGGAAATGTTTGATTTTGAGCAACACATTATGAACCACATGATTCTCATCTTCAAACACAAAAGTCTATATGAAGTTGCTCTACACCTATGCCAAATGCTTTATCTCCCTTTTATGTTCTTGATGCATATATCAAGCTGATGGTAAAGGGGAAAGTGTGTAATGAAAGATATGAACCCAATACTTAGGTGCCACATGTTTTTCAGTCCAAACCTCAACACATTTATTGACATGGATTTTAGGACACTCACCTTCTTGAAAGTAAGGCCAATTACTTCTAATTAATTATGGGAGTTGAAATTTGCTAATCATAAGTCTACACACATCATCCCAATCGAGCTGATCATTTC
Source organism: Torreya grandis (assembly GCA_037957365.1). Lineage (NCBI taxonomy): Eukaryota > Viridiplantae > Streptophyta > Pinopsida > Cupressales > Taxaceae > Torreya > Torreya grandis. The sequence goes on from JARHVA010001355.1 coordinate 2,083,032, forward strand.
AAAGAATTATCTACCATGTCACTGTAACTCCCTTCAAAGCAATATTCATAGCATTGGACCACTGATTGATCATTGGCACATAATGAATTGATTGATATCCTTAGTTGTATAGTAAGAAGGAAGTTGTCTTTCCATGGTGAATACCATTATTATAGGTTAGAGTTCATGATCACCATGAGCCCAATTAAGTAGATTCATATCTAAGTCTCTAGTTATAGACAAATTTATTTCCCAAGGTAAGGTGCCTTCTCTGGTCAACTCTATATAATCCTACATATGTTCTGCTTGATAAAGACAATCAATTTTTGAGTAAGTGATTTAACAGACATGGATGCACAATATTCTATGACAAATTGAGGTGCCAATGGATAACTAACTACTGGTTTAGGCTTCTATTATTTAGATGTCTTCAACTTTTGAGTGAGTAAATAGTGCATCTAAGGTTTAATGTGCCCATATAAGAAATTATACTTGATTGCATGTAGAGATTTCAAGTTCTCCTTAGAGTTTACCTTCATCCAACTAATTTTTTGTGTAACATAAGGAGAGTCTAGGTCAACCAAAATGATGTAGGGTTTGTGCACCTTATGTAAAGTAATGACTACAATATTATCTCCTTGATGTACCTCTAATTGATTTTGCACAATATTGATAGTCATCTGACCATCATATGCCCATTTATTTCCAATCAGTGTAGGATAATGAGTTGTTTCTATCTTTATATCGATAAATTCAAATTCACCTTATAGGATCAATTTTATGACTTTGATCTCAATGTCTTTTAACTAGCCAATGGGTTTAACTCTTCCATAGTTTGCTAAACTCAATGTCACTAGGATGTAACTAAGAACTGGTCATCCAATCACCTCCCATGTAAACTTAGGGATCATGTTAAATGTGCTGCAAAAATTAAAGACAACATTTGGAATTTCATATCTTGAAACTTCAATGTTGATTCACACATCTACATCCCATGGCTTCTTTGTTTTTACATACCAAACAAGTTTTTATATCTTCTGTTGCCCTCAATATGCACACTCTAGTAAATTATGTATCAAAATTTTAATGTTATGGGAAATGTCTTCATTGTGTAGTGTACTTAGCAGCTTCAATAAATCTATCAGTGTAGTAAAAACTCAATCTTGGAGCATAATGTGCACAATCTGACCATACATTTGGGCATCTATTATTGCAACATCTCCTTTAGTAGTGTCTTGGTGTTGAATATTCTTCAACATATACATAGCTTTCTACAATTGGGTCTAGGTATTTGTCCTATTTTACTTTTTGGATTCCATGGTCCTGAGGCATTTTAAGAGGAGGAAATCCTCTCTCTGCATGCTAGTGTCTTGTAACGATGTTTAGAAATGTATCCTCCTTAGGCTACAAATTCACCATGTTAACATTCTTGATAGCCTTTTATTTTCTTTTCTTTTCCAAAATAGGACAATCTTCTAGCTTGTACTGCTAATATACCTTGACAGTATGTGCAGTAAGATTGTCTTTAGAGATTCAAAGTAAAATTATGCTACACATGGTTATACTCTCCACATAAATAACATTGCAAAGGAGGGTGTTGAGAATTATTTATTCTACCACCTTCATAACCCCCTCTGTATCCACCCCTAGATCCTCCTCTATTTGACTGATAACCTCCTCTATAACCTCCACATTGCTATGCTATGTTCTAGTTATGATGTTGTTGGGTATTATCTCCAATTCTAAATTTTTATTGCACAACTTTCATAGTCTAACTAGTTTGCTATTGTCATGTCATTTTCAAATTCCAAGGTGATGAGTATTGGTATTAAAGTGATGGTGGTGTCCAACCAAGTGAAAGAGGGGTCCATTTGGCTAAACCTTGAAGCTGGTACTTAAGAAAATTGGGAAACTATTACAGACCTGTGTGGTTCACACAACCCTTATGGACTTTTAGGTTTGGAATCATCTACTTTGCTGAGCATACTTACTATACAATGATGGTGAATACATTATATCTAATATCTTCTTTGAGCTCCTACAAAGCCCTATAATTATTTTCATCATGATTACATGATTTAAAAAAAATTCAATACAAACTCTATGGGACTTTTACATATTATTGTAGGAGATGGCATTGCATTGTTGTGCCCCTTACTCCTATATAGATTTCACATAACCTTGTTGTAACGAACCGCTACACCAAAAGCCCAGACTATTAGTGAATCCACCTACCAGGACCATAACATCCCACCACGCTTCTGAAGGCCCAGACTCGTGGCCAACTTTGCACATGCACACGAGATCCACTACATGTATGAGCCCCAGACGAACAATGCAATGCCAACGTACCCTGCCCGCTCTATGACTCAAACACAGGTGGGTGCTCTGATACCAAATGTAATGAACCGCTACACCAAAAGCCTAGACTGTTAGTGAATCTGCCTACCAGGACCATAACACTTGTCTTGATCTTAGGCTAATCAATATTGTGATGTCCTTCTTTTCACACTCCATGCACCATAGATTTAATTTAGGTTTATCTACTTTATGATATTATTCCATTCTCTTCATAAAAGCTTGTAATGTATTTTTAATATTATAACCCATTATGGGAGCTTTCTCATAATCTTCAATTTGCTCCACCTGAAGAGAAAAAACTCTAGCATCTAGCTTAGTAGCATATTGAGTCTATGTTATAGTAAACTTGATCCTAGAGTGTAGTCCTTTGAAAAACCACACAAATTTATCTTTATCTTCTAAGGCAAATTGCACATTATTCATAACAACTGAGAAGCTAGGATCATAATCCTAGACCGATTCTCCCAATTTTTACCTAATTTCCTTTAGGTCTTGAATAGTTTAACTTGTATATTTATTTATTTTAAATTCTATGATAAGCCACTCCTTAACCTACTATAGATTTTCCTAAGAGATATCTCTATAATATATAAATTCAAGGGCTCTTCCATTTAGTACCCCTATTAATTCTCACTTCTTTATTACCTCATCGATAATACCCTTAGCTTTCCATCTCATCTCACATGCTAGTAAATACTAATTAAGGTCTATAGACCCATCATATGTTGCAAGGATTGTAAATGATCCCAAAGCACCCACATTATAAATTGGTGTTGAATGGATCTATTGTGAAACTATTACACTGGGAGGTAACATTCTATGTGATCCTGCCTATGCACGAAGAAGATTTACCTATGCACTAGGAGAGTTTGTCTACACACTCTACTTTTTTGTAGTTATTGATTTTATTTGCTTAGTTTCTATGAACCTTATGGCCTTTAAAGCATTAAAAAATGAGGTTGTTTCAATTTCAATACCCCATCGATATAATTTATCTAAAATAGACCTTCTCAACTACTATATGCCTATCCTTCTAGTTGAAAACTTTTATTAGAATATAACAAATTGGGTTATGGGGACGTGTACTCTTCCAATGGATGATTCTTTTTGATGACTTCTTATATTTCCAAGATTGAACCTGTGATTACTATGTGACTTTGTCCTACTTCATTACTTAAGTCTTCATGTTCTTCTGGTAATATCTATTCTTCTATCTATGCACTACATCTATCATCTAACTGATCTACATCTACACTATTCTCATCTTCATCTTTGAACATATCTTCTTTATCTTGCTCTTCATCACTTCTTTCTATCGACATTCATCTTCTTCTTTCATCTCATCTTTATTTGTTCTTTGATCTTCATCTATTCCTTCTCATTCATTATTTTTTCCTACTCACTCATCAACTTTTTTACTACTTCTCTTAACTCTACTCATAGCTACCTAGGTATTTTTCTATTTATTTTATTTATTCTATTGTGACAGCTCACATTTTAAATCTAGACTATTCTTTTGACTCTTCTTCCCTCATGTATCCATTTTGGGTTCAGGTCCAAGCCTTATTTGCTCATCTAATCATCATTCACTATCATGTTGCACACACCCCCATATGCTCAAAGAAACTACTCCATATTGGCTAGAGTAGGCACCATGGCCTTGTCCATAACCAACATCTTCACTAGGATAGGTAGTCAATGCAAAAATTTCCCTCAAAATCCTTGATGAACAAGTCCTTTGTAGTTTTTAACTATGTATCCTTTCACTACAAACTTAGTTATATATCTCTCTATTATAGTAGTAACCCATTGATCTATTGCTCTTATCCAGTTAGTTTCCAATCTCTATAACCAATCTATCTTTTCTTCAGTCTAGATTATAGTTTCCTCTATCCTTAGTTTAAATTAATAATATTCCAACTGTATCAACTGGTTAGCTAGCAATTTAAGTAACTCACACTAGAAGATTTCATAAATTTCTCCATAAATATGCTCTTGAATTTTTTCTTAAACTGTAAGACCAAACCTTTTTTATTCTTATTCTATGAAATTCCATATCCTTTGGTCCAACCATATCTTAATATCTCTCTACCCTGGTAACCATATTAGCATAATTTCCTCCAAAAAGAGGTTCCATGCTTATCACACCATTGTTAGTATAGGTTCCTAAAGCATCAAAACATGTTAAAGATGATGATAGTTATGAGATACTTCATGTGCACATAATATTTTATCATAAAATACAAATAATTGAATGATAAAAACATAAGATGCCTTGATTATTCTATGTTGTTAAATACATTAAGAATAACCAGTTATTGTATAAACTAAAATAATGCATTCAAAATAGTTTAGACCGAAAGTAACCAAGACATTACACACAAGAATGCATGTAAGGAATATAACAAAAAATCATACAGGTAACCATAACTAGATAATCTCTATTGATCTCTTCTAAAATTAGAAACTTTTTCTTCTTACAAATACAATTTATATAGACATTTCCAATCTATGACTATTCATCTTATTTTCGTACTTGGTGCCAAAAGTGGAGTCTCTTCATATTCTAGCATATTACAAGTCATGAAGATAAGATAAAATAGACTATACAATGATTAAATGAGTACATAATGCATAAATACCATACAATTATCCTACACAACTTTATAATCCACATTCTTCTATCAACATATACCTCTATGTGCTAATGATCTTATCTTTAACTATGCAACATCAGGCTTGCACATAACTCCAACACACTATATCTTTATAGATAGATTTTATGAATGTATATAATGAAAATTCAAGTATGAATAGGTATCCATGATTCTATTTATCCTCCACATCTGTACTGATGGTTTTAACTAGCTTCAACAAACAAGCTTACCCAATTGGTTTTGTAGGTGTACCAATAACCTTTCATAAATGGTTTTGTAGGTTCACCAATAACCTTTCATAAATGGATATGCAGGTTCACCAATAACCTTTTACAAATGATTTTTTAGGTTCACTAATAACCATTTACAAATGATTTTGCACAGGTTTACTAATAACCTTTCACAAATGGTTTTGTATAGGATCACCACCAACCCTTTTACAAGCATCATGATTGCTATAATACATTTTGATCAACATTATACAATGTTTATACAAAATGGGTTACATGGGAAATACTCACAAGTGAATAGGAATTTACTACCTCTATTTTTATTTTTCACACCATAATGCAGAGAAATGCATCACTCTATAGAATTGAAAAATAAGTCATCATACCAAAAGTTGGGCCCCATCATTGATGATTGATGAGAAGTCGCTAAAATGACTCCTTTCTTTTTTACCTTTGAACTCCTTCATAAGAAGCTACTTACTTAGCCAATGAAGCTTTTAAGCTCAATAGTTTCCACATTGGATTTATGTGTATAACTTCCATCCCGTAATGTGAAACAATATGGATGTCTGTTTCCACCAAAAATGCAACCATAAGGCATTTGTTTTTACATTTTTTGGCAATGACTTTATATGACACCTAAGCCTAAATGAATTTGACTTTTTTGACATAAAAATGACTCTAAAAATTTACTTATTTTATATTGACATTTTGAAATATACAAAATGACATAAGGGACTTTAAAACCTCAAAATTAGAAAAATAAATTTTAGACACTTTTAATAGACATTACTTGGATTTATTAATCATTGGCCATGAAAAAACTAATGAATCAAATAAGACTATTTTAGAGTATTCTTCTTCAAAAAAAACTAATTCATGATCTTAAAATGACTCAATAAACTCTTTAACCAAAAGAAAATCCATTCATGAATATGCTAATAATATTGGTTTAGACTGAAAAAGGGCATAACGTGAATGACATTATAAGGATAAACTCAAGCTTAAAAATAGTAGCATGATACCCACATTGTGATTTGATTCACCACATAACTTTGAAATGAAGTGTTCTAAGAGCTGAATTAAAATCACACTAGAATAATATAGCTTCACACATACTGCAGATCGAATCCAATAGGTTAGTAGATGTGTTATAACTCTGACATAATAGATCTATAACCAATTTATTGACGTATGTGGTGAATGTGTGTAAATATCTAGGGTGAGATTACACAACATATTTGTAAGGGCACATTCAAGTTTGAAATGGTAAAGCTTGACCTTGATGCTAGAATATTTTTTCTAGTCTAAGTATGAAATAACAACACATACTTTTATCAAAAATCTCTAAGTGTGCATGTATATGGATCTGAATCATGTAGGTGGCAGGCATTGACAATGAACAAATGCTATAACTAGAGTTAGCTATGACAGTTGCATAGGGGACTATTAATTCACATTGATAGACAAGAACTAATATATACATAAGCCCAAATGGAAGCCTTGAAGGTTTGCTGGTAATTCATTGTAACTCCAAATCATGATGTGAAAGAGACAAACACATGTACATATCTAATCATTTCATACCTTGGATAGAATAAATCATACATAATAGGCTATTAATGCAAAAATCATTTTTTTTCAAAATTTTTAAATGGAATAAGAGAAACACTAACCCTAGCTAAGACTCTCATGATGGATTGCAAAATCCAAGTATGATACCACTGTTAGGTATTAGATACTAGAGATTAACTCATACAAAGATTTTTGAAATCAAACACACATAGAGAGATATATTTAATCACATAATACAATATTAAAGTTCACTCTTATAAATACCCATAGGTAAGATTCAAATATATAGATAATAGATAACCTATAATTAGGGAGTCAACAACCCATGAATATTTCTTAAAATCGTGCAGTTATTAGACCCATATAAACAATAATATATTACAAACTATATTTGTAATATAATAGTAACTAGATAATAATCATATTAACCATACGGTCACTAATTAAAATTACATAAAAATAAATATTATTTATCACATGGTAAATAACTTGACAACTAATTTACCCAATGTAAATACTAATCCCCAACACCTAATCCATATTTGGCTATGCCAACATAAGGACCTAACTAGTTCGACTACAATTTTCCTTTTTTTTCCCATCCTACATTGATTTGTTTTTTCTAATTTTCCTTTAAGATAAGATCTAAAATATCAAACTCTCTAGATTTGATTTTATTGTTATAACTATGACATAATTTGTTATTATACACTTGTAGATGATTAAGTGCATTGAGTCTTTAGATGATTAAGTGCACAAGGATGTTTACTTGATATCAATTGGTAAAATCACTTTGGTTTTATACACAAGTGAATATGGCGTTTCCCTCATGGGCAAGTGAATGCTTGTGCAATAAGCCCATAAGGTAGGATAAAATTGTAAATTCTAATTGTGACCACCATTATTGATAATTTGCTTAAATTTTTTGAGGATATTCTTATTGTATTCCTCTAATTTATCATTACCTTGAGGGTAATATGGCATGGACCATTTATGTCTGATGTGAAAGTGAGTGCAAAAATATTTTACATTTTTTTTAAAGGACTTATTGATATTAGAAATGATTATGGATGGGATATTGTCATGAAAAATGATACTATTAATGATGAATTTGTAAATTTGTTTTCTAGTTATATAAGTGAGAGGGATAACCTCCATCCATTTAGTGAAGTACTCAATGGTAGTGATAATGTGTTTATGGTCATTAGAGGAATTATGATTGATTTTTCCAATGAGATCGAGCCCCCATGTAGAAAATGACTGCAAAGATGTAATGGGATGTAGAGCTTGAGATGGGGTGTGGATGAGATCCATATACTTTTGACATGCTACACATTTTTAAAAATATTAGTATGCATCTAATTCCATTACAGGCTAATAGTAACCTGTTCTTAGTAGTTTCTTGGCAAAGACCACACCACTACTGTGTGAACCATAAATTCCATCATGGACCTCCTTCGTGGGTAAGTTGGCCTTGTTCAGATTTAATCATCATAACAAAGTTCCATCATAACCTCTATGATATAGGGTGTCACCAAGAAGTGTGAAAAGGGAAGTACGTTGGATAAATGATTTTTTATGGTTATGTGAGAGGTTTGGGGCTATGATTTTATCATAAATATCTTGATACCATGGAGAGTTGGGACCAATAATTTCACAAACCATCTCAAATTTAGAAACTTCGTAAGAAGGAATAATCAATTATTTGACAAAGAATTGGATTTTTAGGAATATTTTTGTATATAAAGAAGAGAATCAATGGTTGGTATGGCATATACTACTTTATTATTGGTGCAAGGAATCTACTCAAATTGGATATGCTTGAAGTACAACTTCAAATGTCAACCATTATTTTTTAGGGGATAATATTCTCATATTTTGTTGTATATTCAATATTAACTTATTTGATTATGAGTTGTGAATCTTCATATACTGACAAGGGTTAAATACTAAATTGGATGGCTATTTTTAATCCAAAAATAAAAGCTTCATATTTTACAATGTCAATGGTGCAAGGGAAACTAATTCAAAATGATTTCATGATAATATCACCTTATGGAGTGATTATAAAGATACATACCCCCAAGATATGAATAGTAAATTAACCATTAAAGTACAACTACCATTTTGATGACTCATCAAGGGATAAGATATATACATATGGAAAGTTAATGTTTAATAATTGCTTGTCTATTAAAGGTGCCTTTAATAATTGATCTGATAGAGCTTATCCCTTGATAAACTTTTGGTTCATGTATTCAATTTAAAATTCACTCAACAACATGATCCACTTAGCCATATGTCCTATAAGATCTAATTTTGAGAGGAAGTAATTGAGTAAATCTACCTTAGTAATGATTTTGGTTTGATTATTAAGCATGTAATGTCAAATATTTTACAAAATAAAGACAACAATAAAACATGATTTTTCAATTGTGGAGTAATTGAGCTCACAAGACATTAAGGTTTTGCTTAAATAGTATACAACTCTTTCAACTCCTTATTCATCATGTTATGCTATTAATGCTCCCAAGGCATAGTGTGTCGTTGATATGTATAGGAGTAATAATTTACCCAAAGTGGGTGGCATCAATACTAGTGGATTGGATAGATATTATTTAAGATTATTAAATATCTATTTACATTCCTAATTTGAGTTAAAGACATTATCCTTTTAGAAGAGATGTGTGAAAGGGTGACATTTATCTACAAATTAGGATATACATATTCTGATAACTTAGATCTTACCATATAGACTATGAAGCTAATTGATAGTTTTAGGTGGTGGGATTTATGTCATAGCTTTGATTTTTTTAGGATCAACCTCTATGCCTCTTCTTGATACAATGAATCCCAAGAGTTTTCCTGATGTGATCCCCAAAACACATTTTTTAGGATTCAAATGCACTTTATACTCTTTTAGCTTTGTGAAAATTTTGTGTAATTATTATCACTCAATTTTACACCTTTGAAGAGGCAGTTAAAGCCTAATTCAAATTGAATGGAACATGGGATTACCCCTAGACTTGTGGGTTGCCTATAACAAGGCTAAACCTCTAGATTGAAGGGCTAGCTCCCTTGATATGTTCATTTAAGCTCATCACCTATACTACGAACTTATTGAGATGAAAAGAGAGAGACAAAACTTGAAATAAACCTATCCTAATGAGGTGATGCACCAAGTTAATCTCTAAAATACTACCATGGAATTTCACTATGAAATATTAATCACAAAACTGGTCCCAATATCCTAGATTTCTCTAACATAAGTATTTCAACATGGAGGTGAAATGTGATTCATATCCCAAGGTGAATGAATAAGAGGTTTGATTCGAGACACTATTACCCTTACCTACACTTAAATACATACAAAGACACTAAATACACTCCATGTGACCTATTAAAGAGCAGATTACTTACACAAAACATGAAAGAGTAAGGTAAACACAAATATATATGGTTATCACTTGTCATTTAACTATGCACTACTTCACACACTTAGACAAGAATTTTAGAAATCAAAACCAGATTGAAATTTTAATTCAAAGGACAAAACAATACTCAAACTAGTAAGGATTTGCCATACTAGACGTGGTTTTTTACAAAGCCAAAAGTGGTTGCTTATATAGAGAAGTGTGAAGAGAGAGAGGGGCATAGTAAAATAAGATTAAAAAGTGTCCATGTGTGTAAAAATATAAGAAAGAGAGTTATAATATAGTCTAAATAGACCCCTAAATCCATGTGTCTCACTTTTGAAGATGCTTCAACCTTCTAAGTGGCATAGAGGTTACAGCTTGGCTTGCCACCTTGACTAACTGTTGGTGTCCTAGATTGCTCCCTAATTGAGGAAGGCAATTGTTTAATTCCTCTTAGACAAATCTAGTCCAACATGGGACTGACCCTGGGTTGTGGGTCACCTAAACTTGGGTCAAACCTTTGGAAAAGGCTAAATTTATTCTATATCTATCACCTAAACTAGACCTAAACTAATAATTTCTTGGAAAAGGGGAGAGAGAGTAACAATAATATATGAAATCAATATAAAATGAGGTGATACAATACTAATTAGAACACTTATAATTTACATGAGACACAATATGAGACACATTCAAGACCAAATAAGATTAATCCCACATAAGTATTTCACAATAAGGCATTGACCAACTATCAAACTAGCATGAGAGGGAAAATATCCACTTCCAAGCTAATTAATATAATATGTATTGCACTTAAAATGACTTGTGAGAAATACCAAGTGATTCATAAATATGAGAAAACTTAGATATATAGGCAAGGAAAATACATTCACTTAACCCAATATATGAATTCATAAAACACACTTCAATCTAGCTTGTAAAATGATGGAATTCAGTCTTTATTGCATCAAAAGGTGTTACAATGCAAGTTTTGGCATAGCCTAAGAAAGCTAAGGCACAAGATTATATTTATCTAAAAATGTCATATATTTCTTTCTAAAAATTCTAGAGAGAGTAAAGATGTGGAAGAAGATGGAACATATATAAAAAAAGGAAATAGAGAGAGGGAACTGTGATGTATTAACACTAGTTTAAGGATGTTGACTCATGACCTAATCAATAAAGAATAAATTATTTAAAAGAATTGAATGCCCATTATACTCATCTATCTCCCAAGTCTCCTTCTTAGAACTCTATGTCATTATCTATCTGATCTACTAATGAGGACCATGTCTTAGAATTGATAGAATCATGCCATACTTGCTTTGGGTGGTTATCAGTACCTACTTATTGAAAATGTGGCCCTAATGATAGGAAAGACACCTCTTCATGATCATGTTTACATTTGTATTTAATCCAAATGTTAAACACATGTCTATTATAGATAAAAACCAATCCAATTATTGATTTTAAAATAGTCACAATATCCATGGAAACCTACAAACTACTTGATCTTGCTTCACAATCACTAGTCTATCTTCGATATCTATATTAGACCCTAAGAGACATGTTATACATCTAAGCCCTATGAGAGCTGAGAAGTTATTGTATATGAGGATCTTCCATCTAAAATAAATGAACATGTCAATGGAATGATCCTGAAATAGGGTCGATAGGTTCGAAATTATCGACCAGAGGTCTTGTTTAAAATTTAATGGTGATGGAGCCTTATCCTTAACCATCTTGCCTATATGACTATATCTAATATTGGCTAATATTATAATGGTGATATGGGTCCTTAATATTTTGATCACCTAGGTTTAAAACTAGTTCATCGACCTTTAATGAAAGATATTTGGATTTCCCCTTTGTTCATTAGTTGTCGATAGCCAAATTGGAACATTTAAATTGTGCCCAATTATCTTCATTCCTATTAATCTTAAAGATATGTTGACTTATTGAATCTGCTCACACCATTAGAGCTATATGTATGAATGAACATGAGCCCTTGATTTGCTACTAGCTAAGATCCTTTAATATGTTGACTCAAACTTGCACCATCAAATCAAGATGTATGAATGAATGTGAACCCTTGATCTTACTGGGACCCACTATTTGAACTCAAATGGATAACTCAAAAAGGCCAAATTTGACGTTTGTGTGCCCATATTTGACATCTATGTGAATGTATTTAATATATACACAACCATCATTAAGATTTTTAAGCCATAATAGTTATTTGTCATGACCTAAATTTGACATCCACATGACCATCATTTGACATCCACATGACCATCATTGATGTCTATATAATCATCAATATTTTAGACCCTAATAGATAAATGTTGAGCTTTATTTTGATGTCTGCATGAATGTTCCATTCTACAGGTTCAAATTTGAATGCTTATAATTTGAGCTAGATAACTTATCAAGGCATGTAATTTTCAGGATATAATCTTGGTATGAAGGACTCTATGGTACTACAATCCTTTGTCTTGCAAGGATTCCTACGTTGTATTTATTAAATGTACAAGTTAATTGCTCCATTCTTTTTTGGATGATGTCTTGTGATATTCTAGGTCTTTAAACATGCACAATCCATTTTTTTCTCAATCTTTCAAGGCTCTAATGATCTTTTAAGGCTTGTGCAACCTGGTTCATGTTACTAAATGCTTAGTCACCATGAAACCTGCTTGGACCCTTCATTTTCAATTGTAGACCTATCCTTTGAAGATCAATTAAATCACTCTTTAATCTTGTTTAAAGTATTTAAAAAGCTTTGCAATTAGCATGAGATCTTTAGACCACTCATTCCATCTAGAAAATATGTTTATCTGCTCAAACCATTTTTAGGCAAAAGATCTTTATGTGGGCTAAATTTGGTCAACATCTTTGATGACTTGGCAAATAATAATAGAATAGAAGATAACTAAACATGAAATGAATTGAAAACTAAGCAAATAATAGAATAAAAGATTAAACAATTAAATCTAAAAGTCTAACAAACTAAAAATTAAATAAGACTAAAGAGTCTAAGGGCTAAATAACAATCTAAAACTGAAATAGAACCATAAACTATTAATCTAAGGTCTAAACAAGTTTAAAATATAATCTCAAACTAAGATTAGATCTAAAAATGAAATTTAATAAAATAATACAAACTAATTCAAATTATATCTAAAATAAGGAAAAGAACTAATCAAATAAATAGTCTAACTTAAGAATGTAAAAGAGACTATCTATTTAGTAAAACACTTAAGAAAACAAAAATGAACAAGTAGACTAAACTAAACTAAAGAAAAGAAATAAAAATAAAAACTAGATTAATCAAAGATTAATCTAAAATGAAAATAAACTATATTAAAGCTAGCTTCAATATAAGTACAATAGAATTTGTGAGTCTCAAAAGAGAGTCATCTTAGCATAAAAAATAGATTTTATTTGAGAAACCAACATCTTTCTTTAAAAATATTTGAGAGACAACTTTTACAATCAAAATAGATTAATGAAATGTCAAAAATAATGAGATTTTCATATTACAGGTTGAATACTTGGATTCTGCACATAGAACTACAATAACAATCATCAAAAGATATTAGACTTGACACAATTTAGCTAATATGTTATAAATGATTATATAAAAATTGGATATATCGATGTTGTCTAAGCAATTAATCAACCATAAAAAAAAGTACCATTGGATCTATTTGTAAAAGTCATGCTATCTTAGAGAATTTGCATAGAAAGAGAGATGAATGATTGACTTCACAAAATATATAAGTCTTCAATACTTGTGTTGTTCCTCTTACTTGACCCAGGCTGATTCCATCTAGATATATTTTAAAACAATCTAAAATATATTTTAAATTGATTAATGAAAATCAACATATATTCATCTCAAAATGAAATAGAACTGTATTTAAATATTCAGTCATATCTCAACGAAAATTCTGAACTAAATTATACCAAATGTATCACTATCACTATCAAATCCCATTTATTTCATTAGAAAAGATAAAATTCCAATGCTCTAACTATATCTATAAAACGAACCGAGTCTTCAAATAAAATTAGAATATCATAATTTTATTTTATTAATATTTTGATATCTTTTCATGAATTCTCTATCTTCGACAAATATCAAAACAAGAAGCATAGATCTTCATTTCTGAAACTCTCAACAAAAATATCTTGCCTGAATTCTAATTCACTATTTGAAAATTATCTTACATATATATTATGTAAAATTTCTAAAAGAGCCTTTCACAAAGAGAGATTCAACACCACATAATAGAATTTTTTCATCAACTTACATGTTTCAAAGTACCATTATTTCGATAACAAAATTTAAGACAAACCCAAGAGCTTCTATATTGAGGTGTAAAACTAGCAACATTTTCATTATTTTAAGAAACCAGCCCACTATCTTCCAAAATAGAATTTGTTGGAGAAAATTTGAAATTGAGACTGGTGTATGAGAAATATAGCTTCAAAACATCAAAATATAATTATATTTATATTTTCATATCACTGTATGTCATTTATCTATTTCTTAATTCCATGGCCGACCATACTAAACAATCAATATTATCTTTCCAAAAATATATTACACCAAAATCTTAACACATTTTGACAAGTTTCTAAGATATCAAATGATAAATTCCAAAATACATCATATTCAACTTTGAAACAAACCCATCATGTCTAAAACATGTCCTTTCAATTATATTTTAGAATAAGTACACTCTTCTTTCCATTGATTTATTTCCTAGAATATGCATACAACTTTATTTAAAATTGAAACTAATATGCTCATAATATTAATATGCTTTAGACTTCAAAATCCATGAAATAAATAAAATATGATATAACTTTCCATACTTTAAAACTTTTCAATATATCATGAAAACATACAAACATAAAACCCTCAAATAAAAATTGAAAGGAGTGATGACCAAATATTATATTGCATAATTAGAATAATTTGAAAACCACTTATTAAAAACCATACAAATATTCATGTAGACATAACTAACGACTTATCCTTTCAATATCTTAGAGCATATACAAATTATCTTACACCAAAATCCTACCACAACTGAATAAGTTTGAAACCTTAACAAAGCTTACATGCACAAGATATGTTTTTTAAATCATCATATACTTCAAAAACAACTAACTCATTAAACCCCATAATTTAAACATAAAGATGAGAAACCTTCCTTTGTTTCAAAAATTAACAAGCTCTATTCCTTAATATGCATGCAAACTCTCTTTTGAAACTAAAACCGATATGCATGTACCATAATCTTTTTCATGAATTTTATCAGAGTTATGAAATGGAAACATGCAAAACTCATCTTTTCATATAAAAATCCCATAAAGCCTCTAAGACTTGAAATGATAAATGTTAAAGCACTAGAACCATTTAATTGAAAGCCCACAAATTTCAACAAAAAACTTTCGAAATTTTCAAAACACCTAGCTTTGAATCCAAATCAACTCTACATTTCATTGAAGACCAAAAATATATCAAAAACTAGAACCAATCTTTGCCAATATTCATGCATGAAATATCACTCATTCTTACAATATTCATGCATAGATTCAAACCATTAACCTCTTCTAAACTAAAAAAAATATAGACTACCACAATTTTATTTTCATACAATAAATTTTTTATTTAAAATATTAATTGAGTAATTCTTCAAAACCATTTATCTCATTTGTGACATACTTGAAGATTCTTCTTTACTATCTTTCTGCCTAAAGCCTCTACCTGCAAATCATGAATCCAATTTGTCAGAGTCTCCTTTTCATGATAATCTTTCAAAAATGACTAAAAACACAAAAAATAAACCTTTTTGTATTCGCCAACCTCCATCATAACTACCTTGATTATGTGATTAATTCATATTGGCTATCTTCAACTGAGGATGTACTTAGTTATCTTGATAACTTAGTTATCGACATGATTAAAATAAGCAATGACTAAATCTTCCTACTAAATTACTTACCGACTTTTGCCTTTTGAGGCAAGCATGTTTCACATTAACTCTCTCCAACCACCTAAATTTAAACATGATCTCAAATCATTAAGATCGCACTTTTACATTAAATTCTTTTGTTGACTGAATGTGCCACGATGGACCATCAAATAAATTACCAACTTTATAATGTTAAATCAATCACCACATTAACATAAAATGTCAACTTGATAATGAAACATGATAACCATGTCATCCTCATACCTTTTGAGACTTGTGTTTCAAAATAGAGACTTGAGTGATTACTAGGGCCTTCAAATCAAATTGACTTAGACTTATGACATTAAAATAGGACCTTAGTATTATGGAGCCTTTATACTTAGAATAATGATCTTAGGTTATGATTTTTGGAAATATAAGTCTCAAGACCATTAGAATTTTAAAAGAAAATATTACCTTAGACTAGATAATATTAGAACTTTTAGGACCTTTTGATAATTACCTCAAACCAACATAAATCATACCATTGTCTTTGAGATTGAATTTTGTTAAAACAAATGATAAAGTACATTATTTCCTCTTATTGCAATGATTATATCTAATCCATTTGAATACTCATATTTTTTTTAAGATAAGCTGAGAGGGAAAATCATTATAATTGATTCAAAAATCATTTTGATCTGTTCTAAACCCAACTTCACTTGCCAATGAAAACCATGCCAATAATCACTACAAACTGTTCAAGTTGTCAAAACTGAAAATACATTCTTGAATTTGTCATGACAATCCATACTCATTGAAATTAATAAAGATATCTCAAAATATCATAACAATATATATGCTTCCATATTTGAAAACACATCAAGTGGAACCATGTCAAACTAAAAATATTGAGTTGTAATTTGAATAATTAATCTGAGAAGCAAAATGACTGATCACATGCATACATAGTGATATATAGATACACATTTTATTCATTAATCCATTATGATTTTTGAAACCACTCAAAATATAAATATGTATTCATCAACCAATCATCATCAATTCATGAGAAAAAATATGCATTTAAATATACCACTAATTGATCAGGTCCCTAGCACAGTTTTAAATTTCATGACAGAATCATCTCTATGACAAAAAGTATTAGTTTAGGAAAAAAATTAAGGGGGTGTGAAAAATAAGCATAACACTAATGACCTTACTAATCAATTTTGTGTAATGAAATTAAGTAGAAAATAATTGCCTATTAATATAAACATATTCTTGAGAGTGTGATCCAAAAAAATCATTTCTCAAGTAGTTATACACAAACCCTTTTAATAGTGAATTTCAGCAAGGGATGAATTATTCAACTAGTGTGGCACGAAAAAGGGAATGATATAACAAGAAAGTTTGGGCTGGATGCATAATCTAATACAAATACCTTAGGTATAAAATCTAAAAATTAAATAATACTTTTAACAACTTGATATAACTCAACATATATTATTCATATATAAATAAAACTGAATTCATGAAGCATAATATTAAAAAATAATCGATACTTATAATAGATTTTCAGAATCTTTGCACTCTTCATTCATAATGTGAAACTTCTCCATTTGTAAACTTCATTGATATTTTAAAAAAAAGAAAAAAAGAAAACCAAACAACAAAAAGAAACAACAAACAAAAACAACAAAGAAAGAAACAACAAACCAAAAAGAAAGTGAAACACAAAGAAACAAATAAAACTAAAAGTAGCTAATTATGAAATAATTTTAAATAATAGTCCTTAACTGATTAACACAACCAATTTCTTTCAAGATATTTTAAATGAAAAACATTATTTTCAAGTATAGTAGTACTTCTATAAGGACCAAGCTATAATGAATCAAACTGGTGATATTTTTTAGGATCTTCATGAGCTTTGTCCTAATATAAAACTAAATCTTGAACATTAAACTTCTTGTTAGAAATTTTTTTATCAAAAACTTCTTTAATTTTTGCTTAGCGTTTTCTAATTTATGCAATGTTGTTGCTTTGGACTTGTCAAGAGCGATTAAATTATGTAATCTTTATTCAATTAAATTTATATCTTTAGAAAGATATTGTAAAATACTTCTAACTGAAGAAATCTAAAGTTATATTGGTAATCTCGAAACCATAAGCTAATATAAAAAGTGAATAACCAGTTACTACCTTAACAATAGTCCTATTAATCCATAAAGCTTCAAATTTTTTGAGATGCTAGTTTATTTCATTATCACCAACTAATTTATTTATAATTGAAATCATATTTTTATTTGTTGACTTAGCTTGATCATTACCTTGAGGGTAATATTTAGATAAATGAATAAATATAATATAATATTTTAAAAAAAATTCTAGAAATTCATTTAAAACAAACTGAGGTCTATTATCAAAAATAATTTCTTAAAGAAATCCAAATCTAAAAAAAATATAATTTAAAAAAAATAAGATTACTTCACTTATTACCAGACTTTTAAGTGCGTTGGCCTCAGGCCACTTAGTGAAATAATTTGTGGCTATTAAAATATATCTATGGCCTGTAGATGAAGGTGGGTGAATATTTGAAATAAATTTAATGCCCTATTTTGTAAAAGTTTTTTCAAGTATAACAGAGTTTAAAGGCATTGCAGACAACTTGTCTCTTCCAACAAACAATTGACATATCATGAAAAAATGAACTAGCTTATAACCATCTTGAAATAGAGTAATCCAATAATAACCTACTCTTAAAATCTTATAAGTGGTTGTTTTTACAACATAATGTCCACCACAATTTCCTTCATGATAGCCTCTAAGAACTTTTTGTGTTTGATTATGTGTAAGATATCTCAACAAAACTCCATCTTTATTTTGATAAAATAGAAATTTTTTTAGCGGACAGAAATTTAAAGCTTTTAATCTTAAGGAACTTCTTTGCCTTTTATCTAAATTATTAAGGCATGATTGATTTTGAAAATAATATATTAAGTCATGGTACCAATCATCTTTAGCCAACAAATAGTCCCATTCATTCATTTCAAGAATAAATTTAAATTTTTTAGAAAAATCAATAATCTTCATTGTCTGTAAATGTGGCTTTGCATTTAACTTATCATCAACTGACAAAACTAAAACATTAATATATGAAGAATTATTTTTAGCTAAGTGTTTTATCAATTCATTACCTTTGATTGTTTTAAAATTTCAAATTCAAGATCAAAATCTTGAATGCATAAAATCCACTCAGCAAGCCTTCCTTGAATGGTTGGTTATTTTAAAAGATAGGATAAAATAGGTACATTAGATCGCACAAAAACTTTGTTTCCCATCAAAAAATAATGAAAATTAATAAAAAATGAAACCAATGAGAAAATAAATTTTTCAATAAGGGGGCACCTAGTTTCTACATCTTTTCAAACTTGGCTCATGTATCTGATTAATTATTTTCATTATTTTCAAATTCATGAGTTATTACAGCTCTAATAGTTTTTTTGATAGCATTAACATAAAGTATGAATGTTTTATTTAAATTAAGTTTAACAAGAATTGGAGAATTTGTAATGGCATCTTTAATACAATTAAAAGCTAAATTAGTACCTTCATCTTGATTATATATTTTATCTTTCTTAAAAAATAATTGTAAAAGATTAGATTTATCAACATATTTTGATATAAATTTCTTAACAAAGTTTATTTTACCAAAGAAAGACCTCAAACTAAATTGATCTTTGGGAGGAGGTGATTCTTTAATTGCTTTAACACATTCAAGATCTATAGAAATGCAATATTTTAAAATAATATATCATAATAACTTACTTTTGGTAACACTAAAAATTGATTTCTTTGGATTCAAAGAAATACCATACTTTCTACATCTTGTGAAAACTTCACAAAGATGGTCTAAATGTTTTTTTCTTCTTTTCAAATGCATGGTGAGATCATCTAACTAAACCCAAATAATAATGGTAATCAAATCATCAAAAGTAACATGCATAATTCTCTGAAAATTAGCTCATTTATTCATCAATCTAAAAGACATTCTATTATAAGCTAAAGTACCTCTATGAGTAGTAAAAGTAGTTTTATGTCTATCTTTAGGATTTACAAAAATTTTATTATAATAAAAAAACCATCCAATAAAGATATCATTTCTGATCTTTCAACTTGATACAAAATCTGATCTATACTTGGTAGAGGAAAATTATTCTTAACACTAGCTTTATTTAGATCTCTAAAATCAATACATAGACTAATGTCACCGTTTTTCTTCTTAACCGACACTAGATTAGCTACCTACTTTGAATATTTTATAGAGAAAATGACACCAACATCAATCATCTTATCTAACTTTTTATTAATGTCTTTTAACGCAGAGCTAATTTTTCATATTTTTTGCCTTACAAGTTTGATACCAAGCTTAATAGGTATGTCATATTTAATAATTTAGTATCATCACCCTTAAGATATTTATATGACCAGGCAAAAATATCAATAAATTTTTTAAATAAATTAATGAATTTAGCCTTTTTATTTGTTGGGAAATAACAAAAGCACACAATTGATTACCAAGCAACTTAACATGCGGAAATTAACCAGAATACACAAGTAACTAGAATTCAAAAATAACACAGAATATGAGAGACAATACACAACTTGTATTAAAACTCTTCCAAAAAGAAATACAATAAAGAAGATTGCCACAGTTCTTCTTCCTTACACACCTCTAGGGCTCCCACACCTCTAGGGCATAAACAATAAATCTTCCCTCAAAACTCTCTCTCTTAGGTCCCAACACACAACTCAAACACAGAGTTGGTGTTCACCTCCAACCAACCAGTATCCACTACTGCCAGTACTCCAGTGCTCCACGCACTCCACAAGTGCTCCACGCACTCCACAAGTACACAATTGTACTTCAAGTAGATCTCCCCTAAACTGCAACAACATGCAACCCAATCTGATCTTACTTATGGAAAGATCTTCCTTGCCTTCCTCTTTGCTCTCTTTTTGAGTACACACTGTACTCCAAGTAGATCCCACCTGATACTTCTTCCTGTTGTGTTGTTGTCCTCCCTGATCTTGCACACCTACAAACCTGGATCATGCACACACATACACCTGCAGATCAATGATCTTACTTACCATGTAGATCTCCTAATGTAGCCATGCACACCTGCTGACCAAGATCCTACACACTTGAAGAACCCTTTTGATTCTCTAAAACCAGCACCCACCTTGGCACTGCTGTGGAGCTAGGAGGAACACCCTTGCTCACCTCACACACAGAAGCAGCTAACTTTGCTCAACTCGAACTAGAACACCTTACAATACAACCCATTAGTCTCTTAAATAGATCTCATGCAAACAATAATTAGACACCTAATTACAATAATTAGATCCATAGCTTCTAGTCTAAATTTGGCTCTTGACATGCAAACACTTGGTTCGTTAACTAACTGCCCATAACACTTGCAGCTCAAACCACACAGGTGACCGACATCGGTCCCTGTGTGCCTGGGGGTGCCGACGCCGACCGACTTTTGACTAATGTCAATTGCCTTTCCTGTCTAATCCTGCCCACATCAGTTGGCCTAACCGACGCCAGCATCTGTGACACTCAACAAACTCTCTGCAACCTCCTCCTCTATTTGCATCAGTGAAGCTTTTAGCTCCACAACCTAACAATCTCCAACTTGGAGATAAATAGCTGCACTGTACCTATACCTGTTCCCTATTTAATCTATTTTCTGGCTTGTATCCCTCTTCAAGATCATCCCTGAAGACCACCCAGCACACAACCTATGGTGCACCTCCTATCATCCGAGTAACTTGGCACATTCAAACCTACAAACCCATGTAGTGAAGTCTTGACCCTGCATAACATGAATCTCTGCTGCTAGTCCCTCTCAAGTACCTGAGAACCCACTTCCCTGAATTGGCTCCTAACTCTCTGACAGCTCCCACTGCTTGGGAAAACTCAGGTCTATACCAGACCTCATGTGATTTTAGACACTAAACTGTCTAGCCCTTAGTGTGCTCCGGTTCTGCATCCTGCATAATAAACCTTGCCAACACCTGATTCACATCAGCTCCCACTGGAGACGAAATCAACCTGTGATCTCCATGCCTCTCAGGCCAAAGAATTTTGTTGCTCCAAATTCCTCATGACATGCCACTAAATTAACCTTACCCTTAGCTCAACAAAACCCTGTATGTACAAACTTGCTAGCTAACATACCATCCACATACAGTAACAGAATAATGTCATGACCATCATCCACCTGGTAAGACAAACCACAGTAGTTACCCTGACATTGACTAAAGCCCTGCTTTGTCATCCACCTATCAAAACCACTATCCTGTAGCTTTCTCAAGACCATATGACCTAGCCTTCCATCTCACGTGTTCATTCTCTCTATTCTTCAACTAAGGAATCCATTCGTCTCTATGCTTTCTTCCAGCTGAAAACTCTACCAAATCTCTCGTTTGGTTCTACATCATATTCCTGCCATGCTCCCACTATTTCTTGGATCCTTCCTGCTCTGTAGTTAGCAACTAGTATAAAGAAGAGGAACAATGAATTTGAGGCTTACTTACCACCTTCAGTCCTCCATATGGGTGTTTGAGACTCCTTGACAGCTTGCTGTCCACCCAAAATTCGTTACAGTGACCGACCTCAGTCACTACACAGTCTGCATCCAACCGATGTCAGTTTTCATGCACCTGTCCTGACTACCAACTTTGTCGACGTTGCTGTCCCTATTGCTGATGTCGATCCTCCTGACCGACGTCAGTATTACCTATTGTCAATGTCGGTCCTCTTGACTGACATCGGTCTTACCCTACCCGACATCACTGGCTTCGGTCTGCACATGATCGACATCGACACCTATTTATTCAACGCTGGTTCCCCCTGACCGATGCCGGTACCTGTGTTTTCCTGTGAGTGATGAATTTTTACCCACGAGCTTTCTTTGAATCAATCCCATGTCCAAACTACCCTGCTCAGAAGTATCCAGCCCCATCCACTGGTCTCTGTCTGCCATCTCCTCCATAAACACCAAGGCTTTCCAGTTCTTAAGCCTGTCAAACACATCTAACTTACTCTTAAGAACATGCATCTCCTTCCTGCTCATGTGACCAAGCCTACAATGCCACGTCTCTGCAACAGAAGAAGAATCAGTAATATAAGCAAGTAGATAAAGAGTACCTAATTTCTTACCACCAGCTAATTCAAGTGCATCCACTGTGAGAGTTTTTGTGCATCTCTCATCACCCAAATTTTTTGAAGAAATTAGCCATATCTTCAATACTGGGACCTACATGACCTCCTTCAACACCCATGTGTTGGTCGCTTACAATTTCAGCTTCACTTCCCCTTTGCCAATACTATGACAAGGCTCACCAGCTCCTCTACCTAGGGCTGCATGGAAAGAGGCAACAGAATCTATAAAATAAGATTCTACTTTATCCAAGAAACATACCAGAGCATCCTGTGCCACAACACCTGTAACATCTACTTCTTTAGTTCCTTCTTGCTGATCTTCCACAAACCAACAATTTTTTTTTCCCTGCTCTTTCTTTCCATAGGACCATAATTGACCATTCATGCTTTTCAATTCCTCCATTCTTAGCTTACTTTCTTCTGCCATTGCTCTACTCCCACTCAATCAGAAACCCCTGAGAGTGACCTGTAATCAAACACAAACCCTGCTCCCTACAATCTTAGCTCTGATACCACTTGTTGGGAAATAACGAAAGCACATAATTGATTACCAAGCAACTTAACATGCATAAATTAACCAGAATACGCAAGTAACTAGAATTCAAAAATAACACAGAATATGAGAGACAATACATAACTTGTATTAAAACTCTTTCAGAAGGAAATACAACAAAGAAGATTGCCACAGTTCTTCTTCCTTACACACCTCTAGGGCTCCCACACCTCTAGGGCATAAACAGTAAATCTTTCCTCAAAT
Organism: Torreya grandis; assembly: GCA_037957365.1. Taxonomy (NCBI): domain Eukaryota; kingdom Viridiplantae; phylum Streptophyta; class Pinopsida; order Cupressales; family Taxaceae; genus Torreya; species Torreya grandis. Next base: position 2,107,210 of record JARHVA010001355.1, read on the forward strand.
CTCTCTCTCTCTTAGGTCCCAACACACAACTCAAACATAGAGTTGATGTTCACCTCCAACCAGCTAGTATCCACTACTACCAGTACTCTAGTGCTCCATGCACTCCACAAGTACACAATTGTACTTCAAGTAGATCTCCCCTAAATTGTAACAACCTACAACCCAATCTGATCTTACTTATGGAAGGATCTTCCTTGCCTTCCTCTTTGCTCTCTTTCTAAGTACACGCTGTACTCCAAGTAGATCCCACCTGATTCTGCTCCCTATTGTGTTGCTGTCCTCCTTGATCTTACACACCTGCAAACCTGGATCATACACACACATACACCTGTAAATCAAAGATCTTACTTACCATGTAGATCTCCTCATGTAGCCATGCACACCTACTGACCAAGATCCTACACACTTGAAGAACCCTTCTAATTCTCCAAAACCAACACCCACCTTGGCACTGCTGTGGAGCTAGGAGGAACACTCTTGCTCACCTCACACATAGAAGGAGCTAACTTTGCTCAACTCAAACTAGAACACCTTACAATACAACCCATGAGTCTCTTAAATAGATCTCATGCAAACAATAATTAGACACCTAATTACAATAATTAGATCCACAGCTTCTAGTCTAAATTTGGCTCTTGACATGCAAACACTTGGTTCATTAACTAACTGCCCGTAACACTCGCATCTCAAACTGCACAGGTGATCGACATCGATCCCTGTCTGCCTGGGGGTGTCGACACCAGCTGACTTCTGACTGATGTCGGTTGCCTTTCCTATCTAATCCTACCAACATCGGTTGGCATGACTGATGCCGGCGTTTGTGACACTCAGCAAACGCTCTGCAACCTCCTCCTCTATTTGCATTCGTGAAGCTTTTAGCTCCACAACCTAACAATCTCCCACTTAGAGATAAATAGCTACACTATACCTATACTTGTACCTCGTCTAATCTATTTCTTGGCTTGTATCCATCTTCAAGATCAACCTTGAAGACCACCCACCACACAACCTGTGGTGCACCTCCTGTCATTCGAGTAACCTACCACATCTGAACCTACAAACCCATGTAGTGAAGTCCTGACCCTGCATAGCATGAATCCCTACTGCTGGTCCCTCTTAAGTACCTGAGAACCCACTTCCCTGAATTGGCTCCTAACTCTCTAACAGCTCCCACTGCTTGGGAACAATCAGGTCTATACCAGACCTCATGTGATTTCAGACACTAAACTATCTAGCCCTTAGTGTGCTCTAGTTCTGCATCCTGTGTAATGAACCTCACTAACACCTAATTCACATCAGCTCCCACTGGAGACAAAATCAACATGTGATCTCCATGCCTCTCATGCCAAAGAATTTTGCTGCTCTAAATTCCTCATGACATGCCACTGAACTAACCTTACCCTTAGCTTAGCAAAACCCTGTATGTATAAACCTGCTAGCTAGCATACCATCCACATATAGTAACAGGATAATGTCATGACCATCATCCACCTGGTAAGACAAACCACAGTAGTTACCCTGACATTGACTAAAGCCCTGCTTTGTCATCCACCTGTCAAAACCACTATCCTGCAGCTTCCTCAAGACCATATGACCTGGCCTTCCATCTCACGTGTCCATTCTCTCTATTCTTCAACTAAGGAATCCATTCGTCTCTGTGCTTTCTTCCAGCTGTCAACCCTACCAAATCTCCCATTTGGTTTTGCATCATATTCTTGCCATGCTCCCACTATTTCTTGGATCCTTCCTGCTCTAGAGTTAGCAACTAGTATAAAAAAGAGGAAAAACAAATTTGAGGCTTACTTACCACCTTCAGTCCTCCATATGGGAATTTGAGACTCCTTGACAACTTACTATCTGTCCAAAATTTATTACAGTGACCGACCTTAGTCACTACACAGTCTGCATCCAATCGACGTTAGTTTCTATGTGCCTGTACTAACTACCAACTCTACCAACATTGGTGTCCCTGTTGCCGACGTCGGTCCTCCTGACCGATGTCGGTCTTACCTATTGCCGATGTCGGTCTTACCCTGCTCGACATCACCAGCTTCGGTCTGCACATGACCGACATCGGCACCTGTCTGTTTGACGTCGGTTCCCCCTGATCAATGCCGGTACCTGTGTTTTCCTGTGAATGATGAATTTTTACCTGTGAGCTTTCTTTGAATCAATCCCATGTCCAAACTACCCTGCTCAGAAGTATCCAGGCCCATCCACTAGTCTCTATCCACCATCTCCTCCATAAACACCAAGGCTTTCCAGTTCTTAAGCCTGTCAAACACATTTGACTTCCTCTTAAGAACATGCATCTCCTTCCTGCTCATGTGACCAAGCCTACAAAGCCACGTCTCCACAATAGAAGAAGAATCAGTAATATAAGCAAGTAGATAAAGAGTACCTGCTTTCTTACCACTAGCTAATTCAAGTGCATCCGCTATGAGAGTTTTTGTGCATCTCTTATCACCCAACTTTTTTGAAGAATCTTCAATATTGGGACCTGCATGACCTCCTTCAACACCCATGTGTTGGCCACCTACAATTTTAGCTTGACTTCCCCTTTGCCAATACTATGACAAGGCTCACCAGCTCTTCTACCTGGGGCTGCATGGAAAGAGGCAACATAATCTATAAAACAAGATTTTACTTTATTCAAGAAACATACCAGAGCATCCTATGCCACAACACCTGCAACATCTACTTCTTCAGTTTCTTCTTGCTGATCTTCCACAAACCAACAATTTTCTTTTCCCTGCTCTTTCTTTCCATTGGACCGTAACTGACCATTCGTGCTTTTCAATTCCTCCATTCTTAGCTTACTTTCTTCTGCCATTGCTCTACTCCCACTCAATCAAAAACCCCTGAGAGTGACCTGTAATCAAACACAAAACCTACTCCCTGCAACCTTAGCTCTGATACCACTTGTTGGGAAATAACGAAAGCACACAATTGATTACCAAGCAACTTAACATGCAAAAATTAACCAGAATACGCAAGTAACTAGAATTCAAAAATAACATAGAATATGAGAGACAATACACAACTTGTATTAAAACTCTTCCAAAAGGAAATACAACAAAGAAGATTGCCACAGTTCTTCTTCCTTACACACCTTTAGGGCTCCCACACCTTTAGGGCATAAATAGTAAATCTTCCCTCAAAGCTCTCTCTCTAAGGTCCCAACACACAACTCAAACACAAAGTTGGTGTTCACCTCCAACCAGCCAATATCCACTACTGCCAGTACTCCAGTGCTCCACGCACTCCACAAGTACACAATCGTACTTCAAGTAGATCTCCCTTGAACTACAACAACCTGCAACCCAATCTAATCTTACTTATGGAAGGATCTTCCTTGCCTTCCTCTTTGATCTCTTTCTAAGTACACGTTGTACTCCAAGTAGATCCCACCTGATTTTGCTCCCTATTGTGTTGCTGTCCTCCCTGATCTTGCACACCTACAAATCAATCTGGTTCTACACACCTACAAACCTGGATCATGCACACACACACACCTACAGATCAATGATCTTACTTACCATGTAGATCTCCTAATGTAGCCATGCACACCTACTGACCAAGATCCTACACACTTAAAGAACCCTTCTGATTCTCCAAAACCAGCACCCACCTTGGCACTACTGTGGAGTTAGGAGGAACACCCTTGCTCACCTCACACACAGAAGGAGCTAACTTTGCTCAACTCGAACTAGAACACCTTACAATACAACCCATGAGTCTCTTAAATAGATCTCATGCAAAAAATAATTAGACACCTAATTACAATAATTAGATCCGCAGCTTCTAGTCTAAATTTGGCTCTTGACATGCAAACACTTGGTTCATTAACTAACTGCCCGTAACACTCGCAGCTCGAACCACACAGGTGATCGACGTCAGTCCCTATCTGCCTGGGGGTGCCGACGCCAACTAAATTTTGACCGACATCGGTTGCCTTTCCTATCTAATCCTGCCGATGTCGGTTGGCCTGACCGATGCCGACGTCTGTGACACTCAGCAAACTCTCTGCAAGCTCCTCCTCTGTTTGCATTAGTGAAGCTTTTAGCTCCACAACCTAACATTATTTGTAATAGCTTGAATTCTTAGAAAAACATACTTTGAATCTTTTTCAGTACCTAAATTGATAGGAATAGTCTCACTTATGATTCTCTTTGAAGGCTCTTTCATTCTAGAGATTTTTGGCTGATTGTTAGGCATGACCATTGATTCCAAACTCACCAAACCAACAGATAATTTGTTAGTACTTAATCATAAATAATCTCCATAATGTAGTACATAATCATCATGATCAAAATCATTATCTTTAATGAAATAATCTATATGTTCATTATAACTGAAGATAGACCAACTATCATTTAAATCAAAAAATTTAGAATGAAAAATTTTAGCATAAAAGAAGTCTGTAGTAAGTTCAGTCTCACTGAAAGTTAGATTAGAAGAAAAAACAATGAGCTTATCAGCTATAATATTATATTTTATAAGAATATGTGTGATGTTAAAGGCCTCAAAATTTTTAAGTAATGACCAAGATTTTTATGTGCAACAGTGTAGAGGAGTTTGATTAGTTTTATAAATTTTACGAACTTGCCTAACAATCAATTTATAATATCCAAAGACATCTAAATGCTTAATGTTAAGTTTTATAACTTTTTTCTAATCCTAAACATAATGCTTCAAATTTTGCTATATTATTAGTATTTCTAAAAGATAATTTGAAGGCATAATGGACAATTTTACCAATAGTGAAAATTAGACACATTCCACCACCATTACCCAGTTGAGAACAAGCTCCATCAAAGTAAAGTGATCACAAATTATTATTTTCAAATAATTCTTCATACTAATTTTGTGATGTCCCCAGTGGGGCCCCTATCGAAAGAGTGATGTAGGTCCATCTGAGCGGTTGGTGATCATGTGTTCCAGGGAATTTTGCCTCGACGGTCACCAGTGACTGGCCATATGGGTTCGAAAGAGGACCCAAATCATCTCAGGACTTTTGGTGTGACGGCCAGTCCATATTGGTATCAGAGCAATTTCCTGCCATCCTTTGGGGCAAAAATTGTCTTCATTTATGCACCAAAGTGACAGAACCAAGAGATATACAGCTAGAGAAGAAAGGAAATAGAGACAAGACACATTATCAACAGCTGTAGCAATAGGGGATAAAGTGATTGGTGGCCCTATGGAAGAAAGAAGAGAAGGAAGTCCTCCTAAAAATGGAAGAAGAGATGATGATAGAGAGGTACTTGATACTTTTAGGAGTTTAAGGGAGGGATAGAAATAGATATCTAGGGTACTTGAGTGGCTTGAAAACACTCTACAATAGTTGGACTTACCAAGAAGGCAGCCCCAAGATCATGATGATGAAAGGAGCATAGCTGGTACAAGGAGAATACTAAGAGCATCTTCTCGCACGACAGACAGACCTACACAACCCACTTTCTTGAGGGAAGAATGTGTAGTAGAAGAGAATGTTGAAGATGCTGAGGAGCCTACCTTTGCTGATGCATATATGGCTGCTCATGATGAATGGCAACTATTGACACTAGAAACATGAGAGCTTATGCATTTTGATCATTTTGTACAAAGAAGGATGGGCTACTACAGGTCTCGATGGGAGAGGAGGCCTCAGAATCAGAATAGGGACCTTAAGCAAGCTACTAATAAGCTCACATTATCTATGTTTGATGGTAGTGGCAAGATCACTGCACAGTCATGGCTTCATAAGTTGGACACCTTCCTTGCTCTTCGACCCATGACAGAAGAAGCCATCAAGTTTGCCACGTTGCACTTGGAAGGAGTAGCACACAAATGGTGGTATCATGGATTGGTAACATTATAACATAATCAGATTACATCCTATCAAGAGTTTGTGGATAGACTTGTGGAATGTTTTGATAGGAAAGATCCAGAATCATACTTCAGGGATTTGGCCCAACTCAAGCAAGTTGGAAGTTTGGAGAGTTACATTGGAGATTTTCAAAAATTATCAGTGATGGTTCCTAACATCTTAGAAAGATGGTTGGTGGTCCTATTTATTGAAGGATTAATGGAGCCTATAAGGGGATGGATAAAAGCCTTTGATCCTCCTACTCTTCAGGAGGCTATGAAGAAGGCTAGGAGTATGGAACTGTCAACACCACATAATAAGTTTGTATCAGAGGGATCTTCTTTGAATCAAGATAATAAATCTTTCTCTAAGAAGAACAATCTAGATTTCAAGGACAAATTAGCACCACCTTTGGATCATGACACACTCAATGAATTAAGGAAAAAGAAGTTGTGTTTCTATTGTAAGGGGCCTTATGATGCAAATCATGATTATCTCTTGAGACCAAAGGGAAAGGCTAATAGAATAATGTGGGCATATTATGAATCTAATTCTGAAGACTCAGGAGTAGAACAGGAAGAAGAAAAACATGAAGGAGTAATGAGGCAACTTGATGCACACATCACTAACATCCAACAGGAAGGTTCATTTAGGATGCGTGGGGTCTTAGCAGGGCAAAAGATAACCACTCTTCTTGATACAAGGGAAACTCACAACTTCATTGATGCTCGTTTGGTTGATAGGAGAGGCATCAGAACAAAGGAATTTGAAGGGATAAGGGTTAAGGTTGTAGATGGCTATACCCTCAAATGTGAGGAGAGAATTTCAGACTTGCCCATATGATTGAACAACTATGAGTTCAAGACAGACTTTTATGTAGTGAACATGGGTGATATTGACATGGTGCTTGGCATGAGATGGTTACATGATATTGGGAAATTCACCCTTGATCTTAGAGAGATGGAGATGTCTTTTCAGGTTGATGAAAAGACTCATGTTCTTAAGGCAATTTGAGACTCTAGTTTTAGGATGATCTCTTTCAGGATAATGGCGAGGCTAGTAAGACATGAAATGGTAGAGTGGGCAACAAAATGTGTGTTGATGCCTACACCAGGGGAACAATAGAAACCAGAGTACCATCCTGATATCTAGGAGTTAAGGATTAAGCATATGAAGGTGTTTAGCAAGATTTCTCTAGGCAGACCTCTAGATCGAGGGATTGAGCATATCATCAAATGGGAGGTGGGCACCAAGCTGGTCATAGTCACTCCATACAGACAACCCAAATAACTTCCCAAGCTTAGATCACTATACAATGTGGGTAAACACAATCCATCTGTGACAAATGCAGTAATGGAAAATATAAAACATTCACAACACTTGATTCTTCTTTTAGACAGTTTTGTGGATGCTTGTTCTGCTCTACGTTGTTCTGGAGCAACATCAGTAAATGCAAGTTCAAATATAACAAAGACTGATTTAACATCTGTAGGTATGCATTATGTTCCCCCTCAACCATAATCTACTGCTGTTAGACCTTCATCAGGCCAAGCAGTGATTGGAGTCATAACTGTATATCTATGAGCAACAAACAGAGCATTTCCTATAACAACTATGAAAATGGAGGTTCCCTCCAGTGTATCACTTACATCAGCATTTGGTTTGCCTCATATAACTTTTGGTTCACTTTTACATGGTACTTCACAAGGAGGTCCTACCCAATATTCCTCATCTTCAGGTCTTTTCACTCAAGAGACAAAATCAAGCATAGATGCAGCAGATGGATAGGATTTTAAATCAGTTGTTGGCAACACATCACATCAACTTTGTACTGCAACAACTTCCACCACAAATGTAAGTTTGTTGAATAATTTCTCACATTCACGCTTGGGTTCAGTTGCTTTACCAAGAGCAAGTTCTCTAGGGCTGTAAACAGGTAATGCTTCAGTGGGTCCAGAAGCAATCAACACTCACTTGGTCCATTCAAGTGATATACAAAGGGCAGAATTTTCATTATAAGTAGTTAATGGTGTGAGTCCTTGTTGTCAATTGAAAAATGCATAAGAAGTTGGAGAACTGGCAACACACATTCTTGATCATCTATATGAAAATATTAATGAATTTTGTTTGGTTCAAGATGGGAAGGAGGAACCTTTTCACACATTATTACTATTGTTCATATGTAGTTTGCATCCATTGGTTGAGTCCTTGGATTCTTGGCTGCATGAAGACACTCTGAGTGATCCTTTTGATGAGTTGTTCTTTTATTCCAATCATGTAATTGCTGTTGCAGATTTAGTTTTTTATTTTTTATGTCAACAGGGGTCTGTAAAGAATGATCATAAGCTTCAAGAATCAACTACTAGTCCATTGGTGTGGGATGAAATGAGAAGAAATGAAAAGGATTCATCTAGAGACAGATAGTCACCTAAACTCAATACTGGCCAAAGCTATAATTTAAAGGAAAGGCGATGGCATTTCAGATCCCAGGTCTAGGCTTTGCAAAGATTGTGTGCTAGTTCTGATGGCATGCTTGGGCATCCAAGATTTTGTGCATCTGGTCTATATGTAGATGGTCAGTGCTCTTTTAAGGCATATGTGATGACAGAAGAGGCAAGCACACGATCAAGTATTTCTCACATAGTTATGCTTGTAGAAGCATTGTTTGAGGTACTAGACAAGATTCATCGATAGTCAGTTGCCCTTTCACAGTCAACCTCATTATCACTTGTCTCACTCCCAACATCTGAGGCAGTTGTGGATTCATTTCTCATTAGGAATCACAAGAACCTTGAGAAAAATGACAATGTAGTTTGTTTGTATAAGAACACAGAGGATGTGACATGGGAGAATGAGGAAATCCTGTAGCATCCTGAACTTAGATTGCTTGGGGACAAGAAATTTCAGGAGGGGCAGACTGTCATGTCCCCTTCTAGTTGACATCGACATATTAACAGGATTAGCCTATTAACGGCTCTCATAGGTTAATGAGGCATGGTGAGAGAGTCATTTTTGCAGTCACTTGGTGATTACTTGGCTCAATTTTGATTGGAATAAGGTTTTCCACTATATTTCATTATTATTTCTATTTTATGGAAACCTTATTTTTATAATTTGATGCACTTTATTAATAATATAATATTATTTTATTGACGGTGACCTCTTGAGGAAAAGCTTAAATAGACCTTGAGGTCTCACCATTTGGGCATCCAAATTTGTTGAATTGTTGTGTTGGTGAATTATTCTTGAGTATTTGTGGAGCCAAGTGGTCTGTAGATAATCCGATTGTCATTGGGAATGAAAAACTCCCATTGATAGTGATTTTGAGGGTGTGCAATATCCCCTAAATTATTGTAGTTGGAAGTGATACTTCAGTCACTTCGTTTGGGCAGAATTTGTGGCCCAAGGCCATTTTTTGAGATCATTATATCAGAGACTATTAGCCTTGAAGAAATCTTATTGGAGGCGTCAACCAATTGACTAGGAAAACCTGAATTTTCTGATACCAAGTCTGAAGTAACTGGGATGCCATTTGACCCTTCTTCCCATTCTTTAGAGTTCATACTTGCATCGATTATCATTGAGAGTGGGGTGCATCATTCCTAGGGTTATGCTGAAAGTATTAGAGACTTGGAAGCTTGCTGATTATTTTATTTCTTCATTCCGGATTGAAACAGGGGCAACTTCCTTAGTAATTCGTGTGGGCTGCATATGGTCTCCTATTACAAGAATTTTTATTGCTTTTTATTGGGACAACAAGGTGTCTCCAAACCAGGTTCATTGTTGAAATCTTATGCATTTTAGATATCATTAGTTGCACTAAGAAATTGGTACGGCTGTAGGTGGCTATCATTAGTTCATATGTATTAAGCCAAGAGTCTTGGCTGTTTGACATTTGCTTTGTATTGAAATATTCATATTGATGGAGACATAAGTAGTGAATTGTTCAAAAATACTCTTACAAATAGATTTGTTAATGAAATGATGCATGGTAAATGTTCTAAAAAATGTCTATTTGCTGTAGCTAGTTTTTGCATAACTAGTTTCCATATATATGCATGACAAAAAGTCTAAAAAGAATTGCATATCTGCATGTAGATCAATTTTAGGCATTTTAAGGGTCTTTAAATCAGTCTTAGCATTCGTTGCTATCAACCTAATTGAACTGAAACACTACATAAAAAAACTACAAGGTTGCATATAAACTATTTGACGTAATTACAATCAACATTCAAGTGAAATTGTGGACAGTTTTGAGCTAGGCTCATTACACTTAATGTTAAGTTTTATAACTTTTTCTAATCCTAAACATAATGCTTCAAATTTTGCTATATTATTAATATTTTTAAAAGATAATTTGAAGGCACAATTGATTTGTAAACTAAAAAATACAAGTGTATTACATTCAAAAATCACTTGTTCATGTTTATGAGATCTTTTAAAATTTTACTTTTTTTGTGTTTAATTTTGCATAAAGAAAGTAAAATCAGAATTAAAATGAATATTAGAATGCAATAATAATAAGAGAAAATCAAAGATAACACCAACAAGTTGATAACGTAGTTTGGCTTCAATAGCCTACATCTCCGGGTCCGCCCAATGGTGAGGACTGTTTTATTAAAATGCTACAACAAATGGCTTTAAAAACCTTTAAAAATATTCAATTTAATCTTCTCTGATCTTTATATGCCTGCAAATATTTAATTTAGACCTGAAAACAAAATCCCAAGGCTGTACAAGACAAAACCAAGGCTCTAATCCTCTTATTTCTCTTTACACAGTCAGAAATCCGTGTCAAAACAAGTAAAAATAACTCCCTTTTATAAAATTTCAGCCACCATGGATGAAGCGGTCAAGACCTTAGCTTTTACACAGGAGGTCAAGGGTTTAAAACCTCCTTCCTCCATTCTAGGCACTCAGGCTATCCTCCCTAGGTGCCAAACATGCAATTTGAATTTTCTTCCCTCCATTTTAGGCGCTTGGCTTAAGTTTTGTCCCACATTTATTGGGCATGGTTGTTTTACATGATTTTAATAGTAAACTTGCTGACCTTTTCAAATGAGTAATATTTGGGTGCCAACTTTGGATGCCACATAGCCTAGTCAAACGCTTAGATGCTTGTTTAGTGGAGTATTTGGTGGGTGGCATGGAGGTTTGGCGCCTTTAATACATTTGAACTTATCAAATACCATGTGCATAAAAAAAACACCTAACCAATATTTTTTTCCCTCTAATTATTTTCCATGTGTCAAATGGAGATTGGTCCACTTGGCATTTTGCAACTGTGCCACGTCACCTTATGACACCAAATTTTTATTTGTTGAACCAAAACTTCAGCAGCCTATAACTTTTGCATACGATGTCCGTTTTGCAAACCGTGAAAAGCATCAAAAAGCTCTCAACAATTAATACAATGTGAAAATGATTTGAACTAAATTTGAAGACTTTTGTAAAATATAACGGTACATGGATCCATTTGGATCATTCCTCCCCACTGGGAACTTTTGGACCTCCGAAAGTTAAAATTAATTGGTAATGATGTGAGGGTATTATTCCCTCACCTTTTTGACTTCCATCCATCTGGCCTTACTTGGGTGCATCCATTTGAGACCAACACAAAGATATTCAACATTACCTCTTCATGAAGTTTGCATATTCCTGTCAAGTATAGTATCTTCCTGCAATTCTGTTAGATATTTAGGAGAAAATCATCAACAAAAGGAATGGATACACTTTCATCATGATCAATGATCATTGGAGGCTCATACAATTTCAAATTTTCCACATTTACAACTAAATAAATCTACATGTAAGATGGTAAGTCTAATCGAAAAGCATTTGTGCCAATTTTTTCCGTTATCCGAAAAGGACCATATCGGATTGGTTTCAACTTTTTACCTTCACCTATTAGTCTTTCCTTACTAATGTGAAGCCATACCATATCACCTACAACAAATTGGTGATCAATATAATGTTTGTCATGCCTGGCTTTGTACTTGGCTTGACTTTTCTCCAATTGAGTATGAACAGTCTGATGAATGAGCTGTATTTGTTCAATGAACTTCTTGGCTCGAATGGCTTCTTTTGGTTCACCAACAGTGGTATCCTGTCCATAGCAAACATCTAGAGGAAATTTAAGCAAGTATCTATAACAAAATTCAAATGGAGATTTCATAGTAGAATAATGAAGTGCCCGGTTATATGCATGTTGTATGTAACACAATTGTTCATCCCATAACTTTGGATTTTTATTGCTATAAACCTTAAGCAAATGTACCATAGTGCGGTTCACAACCTCTATTTGTCCATCGGTTTGTGGATGAAATGCAGTGCTCTTTTTTAATTTAGTGTCCATTAGTCCCCACAAAGTTGACCAAAACTCCTCAATAAATCGAGAATCTCGATCAAAAATAATTGAAGTAGGCAAACCAAAATGAACCCATACATGTTTAAAGAACAAATATGTAGTGCCTTCAACAGTAATCTACTTAGTGCAAGGAATCAAAACACACATTTTGCTAAATCTATCCACAACCACATATAAATAGTCATGTTTTCTTTGTGTCATAGGCAATCCCCCCATAAAATCCATAGAGATACTTTCCCAGGGGTGAGTAGGAACAGGTAGAGGAGTGTAAAGTCCCAATTTCCTGTTACTCAGTTTACTTGTGGCACAAAGAGTACATCCCCTTATATATTTAGTAACATTTTCCTACATACAAGGCTAATAACAATACATTTTCAAATGTGTAACCATTTTAGCAACTCCAAAATGACCAAAAATAAGGGAAGTATGTGCTTCTCTAATCATGTACACCCTCTCATTTTGAGGAATACATAGTTTACCCAAATGATACAAAAGATCATTGTGTACATGATAGTCCAATTCTTCTACTTGTCTACTACTCATCAAGTCTTTATAAACATCTTGAAAATCAAGATCATTCACATATTGTTCTTTATAACTTTCATGAGACAAAGAACCATGTTGTAAAAGAATAGATGCAACAACCATAGGAGGTTTAGATAGCATATCTGCAACCTTATTTTGAATTCCTTTTTTATACTTGATCACAAGATGAAATTGTTGCAAGAAACCCATCCAATGAAAATGTCTAGACTATTGTAGCTAAGTTTGTGATTGGAGATACTTTAAGGGCTAATGATTTGTATGTATTATTGTTTCTTTTCCCATTAAGTAATGTTTCCATTTTTTAACACTTTGAACCAACACATACAATTCCTTATCATAAGTTGGATATTTTCTTACTGCACTTGTAAAGGTTTCAAAATGATAACAAATTGGTTTCTTACCTTGCATTAAAATAACTCCCATAACATACTCACTTGCATCCATCTCGATCTCAAATGGTTGTTGTATATTAGGAAGTGCCAAGACCAGAGCAATACTTATCTTTTCTTTCAAAGTATCGAAGGCTTTTTGATGTTTGCCTCCCCACTGAAAGACCTATTTCACACTTGTCAAAGAATGCAAAGGTGATGCAATATATGAAAATTGAGCAATAAACTTCCTCCAAAACTATACTACACCAAGAAAACTCCTAACCTCAGTTGTGTTAGTGGGTGTAGGCCAATTAACAATAACTGCCACTTTTGCAGGATCAATTTTCAATTTACCATGTCCTATAATGTAACCCAAGTATATCAAAGAGGTCTTGCCAAATTCACATTTTGACATTTTCAAATAAAGTTTTTCTCTTCGTAATGCATCCATGACTTTCTTAATGTGGATCACATGATCTTCCCATGACTTGCTGAAAATCAATATATCATCTAAGTAAACTATAACAAAATCATCAAGAAACTATCTAAAAACATCATTCATCAATCTCATGAATGTAGCCGGGGCATTACATAACCCAAAAGGCATAACAAATGATTCAAACAATCCCTGTTTTGTCTTAAAGGCAGTTTTCCATACATCACCTTCATTAATTCTTACTTGATGATATCCACTTCTCAAATCCAGCTTAGTGAAATAAATAGCATGTTTTAATTGATCTAACAAATCATCTATACGAGGAAGAGGGTAATGATTCTTAATAGTAATTTTGGTTAAAGCACGAAAATCAACACACATTTGCCAAGTGCCATCTTTCTTTGGCACCAAAATTATTTGTGAACCAACAGGAGATGAACTTGGACAAATAACACCTCTATCCAATAGATCCATTACTTGTTTCTTGATTTCCTCATTTTTCACCACTGATAACCTGCACATGCCAATGTTAGGGAGAGGAGAATCCTGCAATAGTTGAATTTCATGTTGAACTCCCCTTTTAGGAGGAAAGCCCTTAGGATCCTGAAATACATCATCATAAGTATAAATGATTTCAACCAATTCATTCTTGTGTCTAGGATCACACTTTTCTGAGAATATTTTTTTTCCTTAGACTTAATCAACATGAGACAAAAAGTCTTGCTTGAATTAACCAATCTTTTCATTTGCCTTGCTGTAACCAAGGAAAGACTTGTTCTAATGTGTTGTGCTCTAACTATGTATTCAATGCCATCCTTAACAAGCAAGTACTTATTCTCCTCTCTATAGAAGATGGCTTTTCTATCATAAAGATATGGGCTTCTCAAAACAATCCCACATATGTCCAATGGAACGACATCCAACTCAACCTCATCTACGAACTTGGATGTGATGACAAACCTTAGCCTACAAGTTTGTGAGACTTGTAGCTTTGCATTATCACACACCCAACCTAGTGGATAAGGCTTTGGATGGGGATTGGTTTGTAAGCCTAGCTTCTTAACAACCTCTTCAAAAATTAAATTTGTTTGTGAACCACTATCAAATAGAGTGTCAATCTTAGTATGCTTTGAAACAACTCTAATGTGGAATAATTCATTTCTTTTCTTATCAACATGCACAAAATTCTGTCTAAAAGAAGATGCATCATTTGATGACTTAGTGCTAGAAACTGAAAGAGAAAAATCATTATGTAAACCCATAGCTGTGATCTTAGTTTCATCACCTGAATCTGATCCTAAGTCCTTAACCATAGCATTAGTCTTCTTTTCTTTCTTTTGACACTTATTAGGCCTTAACTCAGGATGTAATTTCCAACACTTAAACTCATCAAGATTTTCTTGCAATGATTACAAAATGGTTTTCCTTCTTCTTTTTTAACAGTATAAGTGGATTTCTATTTACCCTTTCTTGATGAACTTTCCCCTTTGGAATGCTTAACATTAGATTGCTTACTTTTTACTTTAGGAAAAGATTCTTTTGATTATTTTCCTCTAGCCTCTAAATGAGTGCCTTGAACACATACTGCATCTAAATTAGTGGGATTGAACATAAGAATCATATGTCTTAAGTAACTATGCAACCCACCTATATACTTTAGCAGTGTTTCTTGTGTGTATAGAAGAACATTCAAAAGTAAAGCTTTTTTCCTAAAATCTTGTGTATAATCTTGAACACTTTGGCCTTTTCCTTATTTAAAACTTTGCCAATCCATCATGGCTTATTGCATATAGCCTAAAGGATAGAATTGCTTTCTGAGTTCTTCAATAAATTCATTCCAAGTAAAAATTGAGTTACCTTTTTGAACCTCGGCTTCCTTCAACTTACTCTGCCACCAGATGAGAGCTGTACCTCCCATACAAAGAGTAGGCAAATGAATTTTTGACTCATCCCCTACAATCTTTTGGACCCTACAATAAACTTCAATCTGCTTGACCCAATTATCCAACTTTTCGGCATTAACTTCACCATTAAACATTGGTAATTCAAACTTAATATCCAATTTTAGTGAAGGAAGAGATTCCACAGTTTTTTTACCGTCATCCGATGGAGAAGGTTTTTTGATTTCTTTACCTTTTGATTCTCATGAATCACCTTCTTTTTCATTCTTAGATTTCCTTTGTTTGTCATGGTATAGTTCCTCAACCATGCTTCTCATGTCCATGAAATCTCGATGGAAAGCTTGTTCGGATTCCACCTCTTCTTCAGCCATCCTTGAAGCATGCCTTGAACCAATCTCTGGATTATACTCAATGAGTTTTCCTTCACCCTTTTGGGATTTAGACCTTGTCAACATACACTAGCAATCACTGTTAAATAACAACCGCTCTGATACCAAAAATTTGATCTGTAAACTGAAAAATACAAGTGTACTACATTCAAAAATCACTTGTTCATGTTTATGAGATCTTTCAAAATTTTACTTTTTTTGTGTTTAATTTTGCATAAAGAAAGTAAAATCAGAATTAAAATGAAGATTATAATTCAATAATAATCATAGAAAATCAAAGATAACACTAGCAAGTTGAAAATGGAGTTCGGCTTCAATAGCCTACATCTCTGGGTCCGCCCAATGGTGAGGACCGTTCTATTAAAATGCTGCAACAAATGGCTTTACAAACCTTTAAAAATCTTCAATTTCATCTTCTCTAATCTTTATATGCCTACAAATATTTATTTTAGACCTGAAAACAAAAGCCCAATGCCATATAAGGTAAAACCAAGGCTCTAATCCTCTTGTTTCTCTTTACACAGTCATAAATCCGTGTCAAAACAAGTAAAAATAACTCCCTTTTATAAAATTTCAGCCACCATGGATGAAGCGGTCAAGACCTTAGCCTTTTACATGGGAGGTCAGGGGTTCAAAACCTCCTTCCTCCATTCTAGGCACTAAGGCTCTCCTCCTTAGGTGCCAAGCATGCAATTTGAATTTTTTTCCCTCCATTTTAGGTGCTTGGCTTAAGTTTTGTCCCACATTTGCTGGGCATGGTTATTTTACATGCTTTTAATAGTAAACTTTTTGACCTTTTCAAATGAGTAAGATTTGGGTGCCAACTTTAGATGCCACATAGCCTAGTCAAACGCTTATATGCTTGTTTAGTGGAGTATTTGGTGGGTGGCGTGGAGGTTTGGCGCCTTTAATATATTTGAACTTATCAAATACCATGTGCATAAAAAAAACACCTAACCAATATTTTTTGTCCTCTAATTATTTTCCATGTGTCAAATGGATATTGGTCCACTTGGCATTCTGCAACTATGCCACGTCACCTTACGACACCAAATTTTTATCTGTTGAACCAAAACTTCAGCGGCCTATAACTTTTGCATACGGTGTCCGTTTTGCAAACTGTGAAAAGTGTCAGAAAGCTCTCGATGAGTACTACAATGTGAAAATGATTTGAACTAAATTTGAAGACTTTTGAAAAATAAAATGGTACATGGATCTATTTGGATCAATAATGGACAATTTTACCAATAGAGAAAATTAGACAAATTCCACCACCATTACCCAGTTGAGAACAAGCTCCATCAAAGTAAAGTGAACATAAATTATTATTTTCAAATAATTTTTCATACTAATTTTTTGGTTCATCTAAATTTAGCAATTTATAAGTCCCAATTCTAGTCTCAACATAAGAAATAGCTGAAGAAGTAGATGATTCAATAGGTATACCAGAATAATCCTCTCTTTTAATGAAAGAAATCTTATTACTAACAAAAACCCATCTAATATCTTTTACAATAAAATCACTAGTTGCTTTAAACCAATCTCTTTTTAATAACATAGCATAATTACTAAGAATATCTAAAACTTGAACATTAGTCATGCATTTAATTCTTTCATCATGTGTAATTTTAATGACAATGTCATGAAATTTACCACAAATTTTAGTTTGTCTAGAATCAAAACTAGTTAGTTTCCTATTATCTAATTCATAAGATATGCCTAATTGATCTACAATGTATTTAGGCATAATATTTTTCAAATCACCTATATTTAAAAGACAATTATGGATTATCTTATTAGCAATTTAACTGTAAAATAAAAAAGAGGAATGTAATCAATAGCAAGCTCATAGTTTTTCACAAAAACAATTGATTACTTATTACTATCTTCTTCTTGGACACCTACATCATCTTTATGATTCTTAATAGCTTTATTAATCTTATCAAGTTGCCCTGAAAGACTAGTTGCCTGCAATAAAGAGAATCTAACTTTAATTGTTGACACATCATCAATTATGTTATAAGTTTTAACATCAATTTGTCTAAATTTTTTAAGCTTATAATGCTGATATCAGTTATTACTATAACTAATTGATAGAGAAATATTTTGAGCAACATTATCAGTTAAACTATTAGCATTATTCTGAACTATTTTTCCTTTATCATTAGAAAAAGAATTAATATTTATTATTTTATTATTTTAAGAATAACTATAATTTTTATTTCTAGTATTCATAATATAAACATTCTTATTTTTTGATGGATCATCAAGAGTGTTTATATTGTCTACTAGATCTTCAGCTATAAGATCTTTTTTTTGAAGAAATTTTGTAAACTTATGAACAACAACATATGAATCTGGATAATGATCCAATTCACATACATTATAGTAATAAGCAATGTCTAACTTTTTATTTTCATTATTATTTTTATTTAATGAAGAAGGTTCATCATTAAGCTATCTTTCAACAATGATCAACTCATTTCCTATATTTTGAATAACCTGTAAAATTTCTAAATTATCTAAATTTAAATATGTAGAAGATATTTTTAAAAATTCAATGCGTTTAATATTCTTTTCATATTCAATACAAAATGTTATAGTTTCATTATATTCTATAATATATCTATCTTCTAGAGTCATTTTATATTTTAAAGGTAAAACATTATAAAGTTAAAGTCTAGATAACTTATTACAAGGTCTAAGATCATGTGGGATTTTTTGATGTAGCTTAGTGAACCTAGAAATGAAATGGTAAATGGTCTCACTTGGATTAAAAGAAAAATTTACAAAGTCATTGACTATATTAAAATCTTCTTTAGCTTTTTCAAAGGATAACTCTAGCCAATCCTCAATATCTTTCCATGTATCAATAATATTGGTAGGCAGACTAATAAATGCTTGGTAATCTTTTCATTCAAGTGTTTGGGCAAATACTCTTAAGAATTTTTTTTCACTTGTTATTCCAAGAGTAGCAAAAACTAATCTAAAATATTATAAATGATCTTTCCAAGATTCTACGAGAGCACCAAAATTTTTGGTATATTCAATCTTTTAAGAGAAGGTAACTTACCAGGTTGTTTTCCAACATTAATTAGATTCGTAGAAATCCATGTAGTTATAGCTATCTTTTATTCTACTTGAAATTTTTCTTTGTCTTTACCTTCAGTGATATCATCTTGTTCTTTATTATTTTATAATCTTTGAATTAGATCTTGTCTCCTCTATTTTACTTTTGATTGTTCTCCCATTGAAAGTTTCAATAATTTTTACCTAAGCAGATTGATTATTTTGAACCTGATCTACTTGATTTTATTAAAAATTTATAATAGTAGGTTCAAAAGGCAAAACAAAATCATCAAAAGAAAAAAAAGAAAAAAGAAAATGAGTTTTATACCTAAGATTAGCAACTAAAACTCTAGCTCTATCTTCCTGAATTCTTTTATTTAAATTAAAAATGTCTCGTTGAGTCTCACATGTGAGATTAGAATACCAATCAATCTCAAATTCTACAATCTTTTCTTCTTGGTTTATGAATTGAATGACTTATTGAATATTTTCAAGATGATTATACCATGCATAACATGTTAGATTAAAAACATCAACTTGATCATAAACAATATCTATTCTAGGTTGGATAATAGGAAGTTGTTTTCCTTCAAGTACCATGAGCAAGAAGAAAATAAGACTTAAAGCAAATCAAATTTCTAAATGGATTCCCCAACGGAGTCACCAAATTTGTTGATGATAAAAATTGTATGGTCAACAAATAAACGCTTTCACCTATCATGAAGGTTAAGTTAGAATCATACCAGTCTAATCATGGGGTTATAAAGGTTCAATTACGATCCTAAAGATGCAAGAGTTTTTTTAAATATTCTAGAAAATAATCAATAAGTTAAGAAAAGTAACATATTTTATTATAATTTTAGAAATCCTCTTTATCAAATAATAAATTTATTTAAATATGAATCTATAATTTATCCTATCTGATAGAAAAGACTTATAAATTAGACAATCTCTTGAAGGATAGAAATCTAATTCAGTAAATAATTTATTTCAAGTAATATCTTATATTCTTGTTGTAATAACTTCAAAATAGTCTCAAGATAAACCAAAAATATAAACATATTTAAGATCAACCAAAATAAATAAATATTCAGTCAAAATAAAAATTACCACACAAAGAAATAACAAACAACAAGTAACAAACTAACTAAAAGAAAAACAAATAGAAAAGAACTAAGTTAAGAAAAGAAAACAACAAAAAACACTAAAACACTAAGTCTAAACTACAAAGAGAACTAAACAAGAAATGAATTAAAAACTAAGCCAATAAAAGAACTGAAGATTAAACAATTAAATCTAAAAGTCTAACAAACTAAGAATTAAATAAGACTAAAGAGTCTAAGGGCTAAATAAACAATCTAAAACTGAAACATAACCATAAACTATTAATCTAAAGTCTAAACAAGTTTAAAATCTAATCTCAAACTAAGATTAAATCTACAAATGAAATTTTATAAAATAAAACACACTAATTCAAATTATATCTAAAATAAATAAAAGAACTAATCAATTAAAAAATCTAACTTAAGAAGGCAAAAGAGACTATCTATTTAGGAAAACACTTTAGAAAATAGAAATGACAAGTAGACTAAACTAAACTAGATTAATTAAAGATTAATATAAAATGAAAATAAATTATATTAAAGTTAGAGTCGATATAAGTACAATAGAATTTGCGAGTCTCAAAGAAGAGTCATCTTAGCAAAAATGATAAATTTTATTTGAAAAACCAACATCTTTCTTTAAAAATACTTGAGAAACAACTTTTACAACCAAAATAGATCAATAAAATGTCACAAACAATGACATTTTCATCATTGTTCAAGTTGAATACTTGCATTCTATACATAAGACTACAATAGCAATCATCAAAAGATATTAGGCTTGACAAAATTTAGATAATATGTTATAAACAATGATATAAAAACTGGATATACCTATGTTGTCTAAGCAATTACTCAACCATTAAAAAAAATACCATTGGGTCTATCTGTAAAAGTCATGCTATCTCAAATAAGTTGCATAGAAAGAGAGAGATGAATGATTGACTTCGCAAAATGTATACATCTTTAATACATATGTTGTTCCTCCTACTTCACCCACGCTGATCCCATCTAGACATATTTTAAAACAATCTGAAATATATTCAAAATTGATGACTGAAAATCAACATATATTCATTTTAAAATGAAACATAACCCTATTCTAAATATTCAATCATACATCAACAAAATTTTTGAACTGAATTATACCAAGTGTATCATTATCACTATCAAATCCCATTTGTTTTATCAAAAAAGATAAAATTCTAATTCTCTAACTGTATCTTTAAAACTAACTAAGTCTTCAAATAAAATTATAATATCATAATTTTATTTTAAAAATATTCTAATATCTTTTCATGAATTCTCTATCTTTGGAAAATATCAAAATAAGAAGCAAATATCTTCATTTCTGAAATTCTCAATAAAAATATCTTGCTTGAATTTTAATTCACTGTTTAAAAATCATCTTACATATATATTATGTAAACTTTCTAAAAAAGCCTTTCACAAAGAGAGATTCAAAACCACATAATATAATTATTTCATTAACTTACATATTTCTAAGTACCATTACTTTGATATCAAACTTTAAGACAAACCCAAGAACTTCAATATCGAGGTGTAAAACTAGCAATAGTTTCATTATTTTAAGAAATCAACCCACTATCTTCCAAAATAGAATTTGTTGGAGAAAATTTGAAACTAAGACTGGTGTATGATAAATATAACTTTAAGACATCAAAATATAATCATATTTATATGCTCATATCACTGTAAGTCAATTATCTATTTCTCAATTCCATGGCCGACCATACTAAACATTCGATATTATCTTTCCAAAAATATCTTACACCAAAATATTAACATAGTTTGACAAGTTTATAAAATATCAAATTACATATTCTAAAATACATCATATTCAACTTTCAAACAAACCCTGTATGTCTAAAACATATCATTTCAATCAAAGTTTATAACAAGTACGCTCTTCTTGCCATGGGTTTATTTCCCATACTATGCATACAAATTTATTTGAAACTGAAACTACTATGATCATAATATTATTATGTTTCAAACTTCAAAATCCATGAAATAAATAAAATCTGATATAAATTTCCATACTTGAATTTTTTTCAATATATCATGAAAACATATAAATAGAAAACCCTCGAATAAAAACTGAAAGGAGTGATGAACACATATTATATTGCATGCTCAGAATACTTCGAAGACCACTTCTTAAAATCCATACAAATATTGATGCAGACATACCTAATGACTTATACTTTAAATATCTCATAGCATATACAGATTATCTTACACCAAAATCCTACCACAGTTGAACAAGTTTGAAAACCTTAACAAAGCTTACATTCACAAGATATGTTTTCAAAATCATCATATACTTAAAAAAAAATTGACTCATTGAACCCCATAATTTAAACACAAATATGAGAAACCTTCATTTGTTTCAAAACTTATCAAGCTTTATTCCCTAATATGCATGCAAACTCTCTTTAGAAACTAAAACTGATATGCATGCAAACTCTCTTTTGAAACTAAAACCGATATGCATGTACCATAATCTTTTTCATGAATTTTATCAGATTCACAAAATGGAAACATGCAAAACTCATTTTTTCATCTAGAACTTCCATAAAGCCTCTAAGACTTGAAATGATAAATCTTGAAGCACTAGAACCATTTGATTGAAAGCCCACAAATTTCAACAAAAATCTTTTAAAATTTTCAAAACACCTAGGTTTGAACCCAAATCAACTCTATATTTCATTGAAGACCAGAAATATATAAAAAACTAGAACCAATCTTTGTCAACATTCATGCTTGAAATATCACTCATTCTTCAAATGTTCATGAACAGATTCAAACCATTAACCTCTTTTAAACTAAAAAAATACAAACCACCACAATATTATTTTTATACAACATAAAATTTATTTAAAATATCAATTGAGCAATTATTCAAAACCATTTATCTTGATTGTGACATACCTGTAGATGCTTCCCTGATATCTTTCTTCCCAAAGCCTCTACCTAAAACTCATGAATCCAATTTGCCAAAGTCTCCTTTTCGTGAGAAGCTTTCAAAATGACTAAAAACACAAAAAAGAAACCTATTTGTATTCACTATCCTCCACCATAATTGACTTGATTATGTGCTCAATTCCTATTGGCTATCTTCAATCGAGGATGTACTTAGTCATCCTGCTAACTTAGTTATCAACATGATTAAAATTAGCAATGACTAAATCTTCCTACTAAAATCCTTATCAACTTCTACCATTCAAGGTAAGCATGCTTCACATTAACTCTCTCCTACCGCCAAAATCCAATCATGATCTCGAAGCATCAAGATCATGCTTCTGCATTAAATTCTTTTGTTAACTAAACATGCCATGATGGACGATAAAATGAATGGCCAATTTTATGATGTTAAATGAATCACCACATCAACATAACACATAAACATGATATTGAATCATGATAATCATGTCATCCTCATACGTTTCAAGACTTGTGTTTCAAAATATAGACTTGAGTGATTACTAGGGCCTTTGAATTAAATTGACTTAGACTTATGATATTAAAATATGACCTTAGTATTATGGAGTCTTTAAACTTAAATAATGAACTTAGGTTATGATTTTTTATAAATATAAGTCTCAAGACCATTATAATTTTAAAATAAAATATTATCTTAGACTAGATAATATTAAATTTATTAGGACTCTTTGATAATTATATCAAACCAACATAAATCATAACATCATCTTTCAAATTGAATTATGTTAAAACGAACAATAAAGTGCATTATTTCCTCTTGTTGTGATGATTATATCCAATCCATCTGAATACTCATAATTTTTTTAAAATAAGCTGGGAGGGAAAATCATTATAACTGATTCAAAAATTATTTTGATTTGTTCTAAACCCAACTTCATATTGCCAATGAAAACCATGCCAATAATCACTACAAACTATTCAAGTTGTCAAAATTGAAAATCCATTCCTGAATTTGTCATGACAATCCATACTCACTAAAATCAATAAATATATCTGAAAATGCCATAACAATATATATGCTTCCATGTTTGAAAACACACCAAGTGGAACCATGTCAAACTAAAAACACTGAGATGTATCTGAATAATTAGTTTGAGAAGCAAAATGACTAATCACATACACACATAATGATATATACATGCACATTTTATTCATTAATACATTATGATTTTCAAAACCACTCAAAATATAAACATGAATTCATCAACCAATCATCATCAATTCATAATAAAAAATATGCATTCAAATATACTACTAATTGATTAGGTCCTTGATGCAGTTTTAAATTTCATGACATAATCATCTCTATGGAATAAAGTATTAGTTTAGGAAAAAATTAAGGGGGTGTGAAAAAAGGCATAAAAATTCCCACATAAGTATTTCACAATAAGACATTGACCAACTATCAAACTAGCATGAGAGGGCAGATATCCACTTCCAAGCTACTCAATAAACTATATATTTCACTTAAAATGACCTATGAGAACTACCAACACTTCATGAAGGTAAGAAAACTTAGATATATAGATAAGGAAAATACATTCACTTAACCTAAGTACATGAATTCATAGAACACACTTCAATCTATCTTGTAAAATGATGGAATTTAGTCTTTATTGCATCAAAAGGTGTTAAAATATAAATTTTGGCATAACCTAAGCAAGCTAAAGCATAAGAGTCTATTTATCTAAAAAAGTTAGAGATTTATTTCTAAAAATTATAGAGAGAGAAAAAATGTGGGAAAAGATAGAATATATATAGAAAAAGGAAAGAGAGAGAGGGAACTGTGATGTATTAGCACTAGTTCGAGGATGTTGACTCATGAATTTATCAATAAGGAAATTTTTTTGTAAAAGAATTAAATGCCTATTATCCTTATCTATCTTCCAAGTTTTCTTCTTGGAACTCCATGTCATTATTTATCTGATCTGTTGACGAGGACCATGTCTTGAAATTGATAGAATCATGCCACATTTGTTTTGGGTGGCTATCAGTACCTACTTATTAAAAATGTGGCCCTAATGATAGGCAAGACACCTCTCCATGGTCATATTTACATTTGTATTTTCTTCAATAATTAAACACAAGTCCATTATAGATAAAAACCAATCCAATTATTGGTTTTCACATAATCATAATATCCATGGGAACCTATAAAATGCTTGATCTTGCTTCGCAATCACTAGTCCATCTTCGATCTCTGTATTAGAACCTAAGAGACTTGTTCTACATCTAAACCCTATGAGATCTGAGAAGCTATTATATATGAGGATCCTCCATCTAAAATCAATGAACATATCAATGAGATGACCCTATAGCGGGGTTGACAGGTTCCAAATTATCGACTAGAGGTCTTGTTTAAACTTTAATGGTAACAAAGCCTTATCCTTAGCCATCTTGCCTATATGACTATGTCTGCTATTGATCAAGATTATAATGGTGATATGGGTCCTTAATATTTTAATTACCTAGGTTAAAAAATGGTTCATTGACCTTCAATGGAAGCTCTTTGGATTTCCCCTTTGTTCATTTGTTGTTGATTACCATCTTAGACCATTTACATTGTGTCCAATTGTCTTTATTCCTATTGGTCTCAAATATATGCTAATTTATTCACTCTAATTGTACCATTAGATCTGGATATATGAATGAACGCGAGCCCTTGATTTAATACTAGCCAAGATCCTTTGAGATGTTGACTCGAACTTTCACCATCGGATCAAGATGTACGAATGAATGTGAACCTTTGATCTTAATTGGACCCACCATTTAAACTCAAATGGCTAACTCATTAGGCCCAACTTTGACGTCTATGTTCCCATATTTAACATTTGCGTGAACATATTTAACATCTTGATATGACCTTTTTGGGAATAATGGAGTTTTCTTCCTATTTTAATTAAGGGCCTAGAATAATAAATTAGTGAATAATATTACAATAATTACAGTATTGATTTATATTATTTATTATATCTTTTAAATCTTTCTAAAAATAATAATAAATAAGGAGTTGGACTGAGACAGCTGAGACAGAGGTTGAAACTAGCTATGTAGGACTAGGACAATGTTGTAAATCAGAATATAGCTTTGGTTCGGTGAAAGGATAAGAGTGCCAAAAATAGGACACTTTAGGGTCTGGTGCTATTGTCCACTCCTGCCATTATTGTCCAAACTAGTCACAAAGATTTGAGTTTTTTGGGTTTTATTCACTATCCCTGTATGAGTCTACCTATGAAATCTTAAGTGTTGAATGATGATGAAGCTCCTTGTAGATCTAATTTAATCTTCAAACCCTAAACCTTCATTATAATTGAATAAAACTTGATAAAGAGGGGGGTTAATATGTGTAAGATGCATTAAACATGTGATCCACACCCCTTGTGTGGACACACTACTTACATATGAATACTCTGAAGAGGGATCAAGCCATATGTAGTTTTCCCACTTGATGTGCTTTGTGAAATAGTGTGATGTAGTACAAAAATGCCAAATTGAGAGTGCTTGAGGTGGCTAGGGATTGTTGTGAGGGTTTGAATATGTTTGTAGCTGTGTTGGGTGACTGTATACAGAGAATAAAAAAGTTTCCCTTAGTAGTTTTTTTGTATTCTTATTTTCTTTGTAAGATTTATCACCTCCCTTTATAAATGACCTTTGGATGGGCTTTTATAAGGAACTATTGGTCATGGGTTAAATGTATTCATGCTAGGCTGACATGATGAAGGATACGAATCAGATGAAAATGGTCATTTAGGCTCAAAATGCAATTAGATAGGAGTGCTAAAAATTGGACACCCTAGGGTCCAATGTTGTAGTCCAATCCCAATGCTCCTATCCTATAAGATCAGGACTTGGGAGGATATAATTAACATGGAGAACACTTCCTGGTTGAGGTGGAATGACTGGTCAAAAAGTTTTAGATGATTGGTTATGGACAAAAAGGTGACTCAAGCATGAAACAAGACTAAGATAAGTGAAACAAGACCCAGATAAGTAAAACAAAAGACATGGATATTGTGAACAAGGCTTATAATCTCCAGAAACGGTCTCATATGAAAAGGAATATGAAAAGACATGATATATGTGGTTGCTTGACCAATTTAGGGTGTATACATATCCCCCCCTTTTATTCTAGTTATGTAATGAAATGAAATACTAGAGTAAAAGAAAGAAAATAAATAAACATAACTAAACCTACCTATGTGGAGATGAATGTGTTGTAAGGATCCAACTCACTTCCTGGCCAGAGAAGTGGATGGAGAGTTGAATAGTTCCCAGAGAAAGAAGGAATCCCTGAAATGGATACCTCCTGTATTGAATCTAAATGTGAAATCTATGTATCATGGAGAAGGAGGGAAATGCTTGGCCCTATGATGAATCTAGTTGAAAATGAAGAATGCTCGGAGGCTTAAAACCAATGTCTATCCTTTGTCCCACATAAACTCATGTAATCTAGAATGTGTGTATAAAATATATATGTTGTGAAGAGAAAAATCTATCATGCCCCCACTTTGAATATCTGAGTTGGAATTGAGAAATGCGCAGAGGCCCAAAACCAATGTCTGTCATCTATCCCACATAGACTCATGTAGTTTGGGTCAGGGTAATGGAATAGACCAACCTCTATAAATGGTCATGTGGTCAAACCTAGTGATAGCATGGGTATAGCTAGGTGTAATATAAAACTCTAGTCAATGTGCAAAAAAAGAATGGCATGTCTTAACATTCCATATATAAGACTAAGTGATGAAGAACATGAACATCTTTTCCATGCCCCAAAATTTACTATATGGGTGATAATTCTATATAATTTGGTAATATTTATAACCACATGTGATATGACATATCTTTCCATGCCTCATGTGCAAAACTGGAGACCTAAAACACTATGCTCTGCACTATGTCTATAGTCTACTATCCAATTCTAAAAATTGTGGCATACTATATGAAGCTATATGTGTAAGATGTGTAGTATGTACATACCCTCAAATTTAGTATCAAAGACTGTATCTTTATAAAAATCACTATGAATCCGTATAATCTAAACCACTATGTCTAAATAATCTGTGAGCTAAAATCACTGTGGATCTATATGATTTGAACCACTATATCTGAATAACCTGTGTATTTGTAAACTAAAGGTGTATCCCTATGAATGTCCTGAGTAATGCCAAGTGACCCATATAATTTGAATCATTGTATATCTTGATTGATTTGAGTTAGATATAATAATCTAACTACTAGATGTGTGAGAACCATGGTGTATCCACTTATGAGAGTGGATGGGCATGATGGGTAGGTGTAGAAATAGGAATAGTAGGAATGATGCCCCATTTTTGGGGAGAGGGATGAAATTTATGATAGAGGAGGTCAATTCAAAAGTGATGATTAGTGGCATAATAATATAAACAAGGTTGGCATGTTATAAATAGCTTGAAAGGTTATTTGATTGATTAGTCTGAGTTGTTAGAAGTGGAACAAGTTTTGATTGGTGATGACCAAGGTGTGTGTCTAAGTATAAGAGAAATATAGAGATTCTCATGTCATATTAGGTAGATGAGGTGGTAAGAGAACAAAGTTTGAGTGATGTCAAAGGTATTGTTGTCATGATTTTATGAAAGAAAATGGTTTGAAAAATGGGGTTACGGGGTTCAAGTTATGGGCAAAATGGTATTTTGCTTTGATTGAAAGAGTTGGCTAATATAAAAAACTGGATTGATTCTTGAATCATTTGTGTACTTTCTAGGTTGAGATCTTGAGCTCTAAAGTGAAAGAGATTCTGAGGAGATAAACACTTTCCATAACCCAATTCAAGCAGTTGGTAGCCTAGGTTTAGGGTAGTGGTGATGTGACCCTAGTAAGTAACCCAAATGCTTGGTTTTTGTCTATTTTAGGCATGTTTTGGTTGTTTTAAGCTCTTTAAAGTAGCCTAGGAAATTTTTTACTAGTTCTAACTTCCCTGTCCTACATCCAATGCTCATGTCTAGGTTTCAATGCTCCTGTCCAATGTTGTTGTCTTGTAGGTAGGATTTTCTGAGATGTTGCTTTGTTAGTTGTTGTTTTTGCTTGGCTAGTGATTTGGCATTGTGGACTTATACAAGTTCTATTTTTTAGTGTTTTTCAATGTGAGGTATGGATGATAGAGTTTTTTAGGGGTCAGGTGATGGAGACATTGAGGCTATTACCATTGTCTGCTGATGAGAGAACTGTCATAGATAGGGCAGGGTTGGGTCATGTGTGTGACCTAGGAACAATGCAATGAGATAGGTATCTAATTTATAACTTATGTGAGAAATATAATGTAGATACATGTACTTTTTGGCTTCCTACATTGGAGATTACTATGGCTCTAGAGGATGTTTATCACATTTTGCATTTATCGATTAGTGGATGGCATGTGACATTGAAAGATGACATGGGTGATGATACTATTGATCATATATCCTTGTATTTTGTTGGTGTTCCCTTAGGTATATATCAGATAGGGAGTGACAGTGATGTAATACTATCATTTATTATGTAGTCTAGTGTTTCATACTTGTGGAAGTGATTGGATGTCATGCTGGCATTATTTATTACTATGGATGGGAGTGGAGTATCTATTGCATATAGGATGCATATGATTGTGCATAGTGTGGAGGTATATGGAAACTATATTCTCATGGGGTGGGATTATGCTTACCCACATATACAAGGATCTCTATAGGTTTACATAGGAGGAATGTAGTGGTAGTTTGAGCATAGTGACCTTATTGCATTATTGGGCTTATAAGCACATAGTAGTTGTGTGGCTAATTGGATCATCGAGGGAAAAGTGTGAACCTACACAACCATTTGGAGAGTAGTAGATGAGTAAATTATCTATTTTATCCCTTGGGGTGGATCATTATAGGTGGGTGCTAGATAGATTGGTGGCTGATGACATTATATGGAGGCTTTATAGAGGATTTCCTAAGTGGGCTGAGGATGGAGTGCAGTTGGATATATGAGGGTCAACTATTGGATACATGACTATTAGGTTGGGATTATATGAGTGCTTTTAGTATGAGCATGTGACTAGATATTTTTGGGTACCTCAAGATGTGCCTCTAGTATCATGGGTCTGGGTGAGGAGTGTGTGAGCACCTATGATGGTGAGAGCTCATGTGAGACCTACTGAGGATAAACTAGCACCATTACCTTTAAATGCATAGGATGTGGCTATAGATATTCATGATGTGGATGATGTTGGATGCATAGACACATATACTATGTGGTGGATAAGGCATTGATGGGATCCATTGTATCCTAATGAGGTAGGGGATGCTCTTGAGTATGAGGATCTAGAGCTGATCTAAATGATGGGAGGTAAGTAGTGATTGCATTTGAATTGTGTACAAATTTGAGATTTTAACTTGTTTTTAATTTTATTTCAAAGTATGTAGTTATTATAGGGTCATAATTTTGTGTGCAAGGGGAGTGGGAGGTGCTTAGGATGAAGCACAAGCTAGGAAGGAAGTGGAGATGATGATTATTAGGAGACCATCCTTGAGTTGACTATTTGAAATCTCACATGACATGTGTCTCATGATGTGGTGGAGGAGGGATTGATAGAGTGGGTGATGGTCACAACAAGTATTCATGCTCATCTATTTGATAGGGATGCTATAGCAATGACTGTATATGTTATGGGAGTAGGAGAGAGAGATGAGTTGGATAGGCATATGATACCTTCCCCTGATTTTGGTTCTATTAACATGAGGATCATGGATGAGTATAAATACATTTAGAGGTGATATGTGGACTTACGTGAGGAGCATGGTTAGCTACTAGAGTGAGAGAGTCATCACAAGAGGCATGTGGTAGATAGAAGAGGTATGGGGCCATCGAGTGCTAGAGTGGAGTATGGGACTAGTATTGATAGGGAGAGTGAGACTGAGAGTGAGGGCATGATTCCCATTCATGACCGATTGTGTTTGATATGGTGTATATGTTTTGAAAACTTATTATATATATATATATATATATATATATATATATATATATATATATATGGATATTTTTTTGATTTTGAATCATGTGTATTGTGTTATGGATTTTAGAATATATTGGTATAGTTGATGCAAATGGTTGATTATAAATAATTGATTTGACATTGATGTTGAGGTTACATATGTTTGGTAAAATGGCATTTGGGATGTGATTTGATTTGATTTAATAGGTTCAAGTGTGATGTTAGTTTTGATTTTGAATCGTATGTGAATAAAAAACTTTGTTTATTTTGTAATTTGTAAATTGATTTGGTAAAATAAATTGGTTCAAGATTGGAAAAATGGGATGTTGGTAAGATCAAGAGATAGATAATTTGGGTTGGCTAGGGATGGTTATTTGGAACTAAGAATGTTAGTTGTTAGTAAAAGGGGATGTAAGAGATCACTTTATGTGTATTACTTTATACTCAATTCCTTGAGAGTGGCTCAAGAATATAAAGGTTGGCCCTTTGGCTCCATCATCACCCACTAAGTGAAGCTATGAACTGATCATGCATGTGTTAATTGATGTTTGTATTGTGTGTCCAATCCTTCTGAGTAGGTGGCTCAAGAATGCAAAGGCTGGCCCTTTGGCTCCATCATTACCTACTACATGAAGCTATGAGTTGATACCAATATGAATGTGTGTTGTATCACTAACTAAACCTTGGTGGCCAACTGAACAAGTACCCATTCTACTCATGCTATGTAGGAACATGCCCTATATCTGATGATATCTATGATGCACTAACTGTAGTTATATGTGGAGACTCTGTAAGATGCAATCTCAATGTATGCGTAACTAAAACTATGTTCTATGAAGGAAGATCATCTATCTACAATCATAGTGCATTACTACATGAAATAACACCATATGGCCTCTACTATGATGCATATGACTGAGTAATAGATCGAGATAGAACTATAACCTATGATGGGGGCTTGTCTAATCTCAATCATAGCAGTTTGCTACATGAAATAGGTCCTTAAAAGTTTAGCCATAGTTAATACCTCTTTGGAGTAGTACTCTGTGATGTGGGTTCATCTAATCTTAACCATAGTGGGTTGCTACATGAGATAGGACCTTGAAAACTCGATTATAGTGAATATCTATCTGGAGCAGTTTTCTACTATGATGTTTGTGACTATGTTGGATATGTATATGGAATTGAAATATGTTCTCCTCAGACTACACTACTATATGTAGGTTACTCTCACTGTACTAGTCTCCAAACCTTTTGAGTAGATGGGATAGGAGATCTCCTATGAGGCTCTATCCTAAAAACCTCATTACTCTCATGATGAGTGATAGATGATTATTGTGAAGGAATGCTTTGGGATGACTCAGTCATGGATGAATGAGGTATATGGTTCCATGATGAAGGAGATCTTAGTGCACCCTATGTGAAGGTTATGATGTCATTATTAGCGCATCTATTAATGTAATCCTTGAGTCCATAACAATTATTATCTTTGTGTCCATGGATATGTTGAGAACTATAAAAGGGCTGATGTAACTATCTATGTAAGAGATGTAGATCTCATTGATGAGTAGAAGGTAATGTGATTAACCTCATATCTATTAGAGTTGATAATATGACATATGGGATATCCTACTCTGAATCAAACTATAGTGGTGCCCGACTACTGTTCTCTATAGTGCATACTATAGGTGGTGCTATAGAAATTGGCTCTCTGTTCTTAATTGGTTACTTTCTAGCTATAGTCTTCTATCTTGTTTTGGAGATGGTGGATGTTGAGTGATAGGAGCTATAGATGGAGGTAATGCTATGAAATCCAGGGTAATATGATCAACTAAATCTAATTCAATCAATCCCAATTTCTTCTCTAAGGCTAAAACTATATAACATAAGTTCCTGAAAGAGGACTCTATCTGGTATAATATATGCTCTATGAAGGTTGGTGAAGCCCCTTAATAAAGATATGCTAAATCTCTAGATCTTTTATTTTATAATCAATCATAACATGTGTTTCTTGAATCATAATATATAATCGCTAATGGATCTAAATAATTCTGATTTAATGTGATAAGTTTCTCATAAGTAACATGAGGGCCTCTGTTTGTTATTTAATATTTGAGAAATGCCTCTTCCAGGTCATCATATGTATGCAAGGAACCAACAAGGAGGAGATGAAAGAACCAATTTTTTGAATTACCCTCTAATCTCTACTAGAAGAACTTAAGTAGAATCAAAGGATTCACATGAGATGCCAAAGCCTTTTGAAAGGCCTGAAGGTGTATGAAGGGATTTCTAGTTTCATCAAATTGAGGTAATGATGGTATCTGAAAATGCTTAGGTAATGAATCTTTAATAAATGTCTTTGAAATTCCATCAAAGACTTATAAGCCTTGTTTTCCAAAGTCAGAAGGTGTACTTGGTGTTGTAATTCACCAATTGCATGCATTAAAGAAATAATCTCCTGGGATGGTATATTAGTATCTTGAAGTGGTTCATTTAAATGTTGAATTTGATCATTTATTTTAGCCATGAGAATGTTACATTTAGTAATTGGATCATAGAGAGTGGGTGTGCTCACTTGAACCTTTGGAGGAATGGTAACTTGGACCTTGGTAGAGAGATGTGGGCTACCATTCTCTTTGGGTGAAGAGTGAGAGATAGGTTTTACTCTAGTAGGGGGTGGCTTGGGAGATTCATTGGTATATTTAGTATTTAGTGAATCACATTCTAATTGAATAGAAGATGTGGTTTTATCATTGACAGGTGCATAATTTGAGATATAATCATGCATAGAAGTAGAAGCAACATTTTGTAATGCATTAGGTTTGAGAGGAGTGAGAGAAGAGTTAGAAATATGAGATGTATTTTCTTCTTCACTATATGCATAATAGTCATCATTATTCCATGCATTATTATAATTAGAGTTTTGTTCATATTCAATCTCATTTTAATATTCATTTGCATGTTCACTATCATACTCATTATCACTTATATTATCACTAGGGAGAGAGGTAAGAGAAGATGTTAAGTCTTTTTTAATATGCAATAAATTGTCATGTGAAATTGGAATACTATGTGCATCTATGTTATCCTTGAATGGAGTGTATGCATTTTTTTCATTTACAATATGAGAAGAGTAAGTGAGTTATCATTTATACATTATTTTTTCATTGTTTGAGATGACAAAGTAGAGTTAAGAACATGAGATGGATCATTTGAACTATGCATTGGAATTTTAATTCTATTGCGTTCATATTGTTGTAATTTGAACATAGTAGTAGCAAAAGAGAGAGAAAGATTAGGTTCAAATGGAAGCAAATTATCACCAATGAGAGGTTTAATTGGAAATGTATGACTAATTTGTACATTTGATGTATTGTGCGTAGGAGAATGAGGTGAAAATTAACTTTCTCTTTATCAAAATTATTTTTTTTAGAAGAGGGAAGAAAAGAGATAGATTTAAGAGAAGAAGGTGCATGCACTTTTTCTTAACTATCACTTTCATGTGCATCATCATATTCCTCATTACAACAATAGTAATTATCTTCATTTTAAATGAAATCATTTTCCATATTTTTGGCTAATGTGCAATTATGAAAATTTGTCCATGCATTGTCATAATTATGAGAGAAATCTAGAAATTTATCTATGGGATGAGAAGGAAGAAGTGCCTTAGTGGCCATTTTATTGCTTTCACCAAAGAGAATATGGAAAATTAATATTAAAAAAATAAATTAAAAAATAACTACTAACATCAAGATTTTGAAATTATTTTCGACACTCCAAACAATTTGTAAAAATTCCAAAATTTTTATCTAAAAATTGTAAGGGAGGAAGGCTTGGGGTTTGAGGACCTAGTTTAAAAATCTAGGATTTTGGATTGGAGTTTTAGAATTTTGAAATTATGGTAATAATTTTAATTCTAAAATAAATTTGAATAAAATAAATACAAAAAAATTTATGCAAAAATCATAAATTTAATTTTGAAACCCTAGGCTAGGGTTTGAAAATACTGGTACCTAGTATAAGAAACTAGGGTTTGAAAGAAATAATTTTTAAAAATTACTATAGTAAATTTTAAAAATTAAATGTGAAATTTTGATTTATATTTGAAGGAAAAAATAGAAAAATATTTCTAAAATTAGCAAGGAATTTTCCCTAAAGTTTATAGGATTTTTGTGCGTAAAGGGACCTAGTAAATTCAACTAGGGTTTGGAATAAATGATTTTTAAAATTATTATGGTAAATTTAAAAATGTAAATTTAAAATTATGATTTAAATATTCAATAAGAATCATAAAAATAATGAAAAATCAATTTTTTTCTAGGGTTTTTGTGCATAAATGAAGTAAGTTGGGTTCACCAAATGATTTAACTTTTTTGAGAATAATGGAGTTTTATTCCTATTTTAGCTAAGGGTCTGGAATAATAAATCAGTGACTAATATTACAATAATTAAAGTAATAATTTGTATAATTTATTATTTATTTTAAAACTTTTTACAAATAGCAATAAATAAGGAGAAATACAACTTAGCTTAAAATTAGATTGAGATGGCTGAAACAGAGGTTGAAACTGGTTTAGCAGGACTAGTATAGTGTCCCAAATCATAATCTAGATTTCATTTGGTAAAAGGATAGGAGCATAAAAAATAAGACACTTTAGGGTCTGATGTTATAGTCTACTCCTACCGCTGTTATCCAAACTAGTCACAAAGATCTCAGTTTTTTGGGTTTTATTCACTATCCTTTTATGAGTTTGCCTATGAAATCTTAGGTGCTGAATGTCTATGGAGCTCCTTGTAGAGATGATTTATTATTCAAACCCTAGACCTTCATTGTGATTGAATAGAAATTGAAAAGATGTACTAAATGTGTTATACACACCCCTTATGTGGGCACACTACCTACATACCAACACTTTGAAGAGGGATCAAGCCATATGTTGTTTTTTCACTTGATGTGCTTTGTGCAATAGTGTAATGCAAATGAAAAAATGCCAAATTGAGAGTGATTGGGGTAGTTAAGGACTAATGTGAGGGTTTGAATATATTTGTGGCTGTGTTGGGTGATTGTAAGCAGAGAATAGGAAAGTTTGCTTTAGTAGTTTATTTGTATTCTTGATTGTTTTGTAAGAT
Organism: Torreya grandis; assembly: GCA_037957365.1. Classification (NCBI taxonomy): domain Eukaryota; kingdom Viridiplantae; phylum Streptophyta; class Pinopsida; order Cupressales; family Taxaceae; genus Torreya; species Torreya grandis. The sequence continues at coordinate 2,143,393 of JARHVA010001355.1, forward strand.
TTGTCACCTCCCTTTATAAATGACCTTTGGATGGAATTTTATATGGAATTATTGGTCATGGGTTAAATATATTCACACTAGGCTGACATGATGAAGTTTAAGAATCAGATGAAAATGGTCATTTGGGTTCAAAATGGAATTAGATAGGAACACTAAAAATGGGACACCCTAGGTTCCAGTGCTATAGTCAATGTCCTATAGGCTCAGAACCTAGGGGGTAGAATTAGCATGGGGAAAACTACTTGGATAAGGTAGAATGACTATTCAAAAGGTTCTAGATGATTGGTTATGGACAAAAAGGTGACTCAAACATGAAACAAGACCAAGATAAGTAAAACAAAAGACACCACTATTATGAACAAGGCTCATATTCTGAAGTCAGAGTGTCATGTGAAAAGGATTATGAAAGTACATGATATGTGTGGTTGCTTGACCAATTTAGGGTGTATACACATCCACACAACTATCATTAAGATTTTTGAACTAAAATAGTTATTTTATATGGCCTAAATTTAACATATGCACTTCCATCATTTGATGTCTACATGAACATCATTGAAATTTGTGTAATCATCAATCTTTTGGACCTTAATAGATAAATGCTAAACTTTATTTTGATGTTCGTATGAATGTCCTATTTTGTAGGTTCAACTTTGAATGCTTATAACTTGAGTTAGAAAACTTGACCAGGCATGAAATTTGATGGATATGATTTTGGCATGAAGGACTCTATGATGATATAGTCCTTTGGCTCATGAGGCTTCTTGAGGTAAATTTATTAAATACACAAGTAAACTAGTCCATTCCTTTCTAGATGATGTCTTGGTGATGGTCTGGTTCTTTAAACTTGCACAATCCATATTTTGATCAATATTTCAAGGCTCTAATGATCTTTTAAGGATTGTGCAACCTGGATCATACTCTTGAATGCTCAGACACCATGAAACCTATTTGGACCCTTCATCTATAATTGTAGACCTATCCCTTGAAGATCAATTAAATCACACTTTAGGATTATTTAAAGTGTTTCAAAAGCTTTGCAATCATTATGACTCTTGGATCATCATTATGACTCATTCCATCTAGAATATATTTTTATCTGCTCAAACTATTTCTAAGCAAAAGATCCTTATGTGGGCCAAATTTGATCAACATCTTTGGTGACTTGGCTGGGTAACATGCCTGCTATGCTTGAGAACTCAAACCATCTCTATGACTCTTGGACCAGTTAAATGAATATAAGATATCCTCTTGACTTGTAAAGATAAATAATTCCACCAAAAAGGAAAGGAAACAAACTACAAAGGGAAACTAACCTATCAAAATGAAAAAAACTAACCTACTAAACAAATATGTAACAAAGCACTTATTTGAGATAAAATAGAAGTAAACTAGTCTAAATAATGAATAAAAAACATGATCCACTTGGATCAAAAGGGAACTTTTTGAATTCACTCATTTTAAGACAAGAAACAAGTTATAAAGTAGGGTGTTTATTGAACATAACATTTGATGATTGACTCTTCTTGCCTACCAACTCTCTTAACATCTCCTCAAATGAGTCATCAACAATAAATTAGTCACCAACAAAAATGAACTCATCTTTCACTTCAAGATATTTTTCATACTTCTTGTCAACTAAAACCTTGTCCCGTGATATCTCATCTATGCATTGTCCTTGACTGACCTCATCTTGATTATCATGTGCTATGATTTCATGAAGATCTTCAAGTAGCTTTGAATAGTCAACCCTATCTATATCATGTTCCTGAATAAGTGACTCTTGATCAAACTTCTCAATAACTTACTCTCTAATGGGCAACATATCCTTAGAAATCTCTTTAATCTCCTATAAATATTTAAGATATAGCTACCAATCATCCTTTTGTTCTTCATTTTGATCAATTTGAATATAATTATCTTGAAAGGTATCTTCATCTTTCTCAAGTGGAGACATCTCAAATTCAATCATGACTTCAACTAGTAACCATTCTTCATGGAGTTATTCCACAACAAGATCAACCTTCTCCTATATACCTGAGATAACTTCTTCAAGATCAACTAAAAACTCATTTTCAAATTGTACCTCAAGTAAAGTATCAATGAGGATCTCTTCATCATACACACTTGAAGCATCTTCTTTAAATTCTCCAAGAACTTAACTTACAACTGCAACCTCTCTCTCTATCTCCCAGGGTTAATTTTAAGAGGTCCTACTGGAAAACGTATTGGAAATATTTGGCAAATCTAAAGAAATTTTATTCATTGGTGTGGTGAATATTCTATGGGTGATGGCAACTTATCTATTGATGTTTTTTTCCTATACAATGACATGATTGAACCAAATGATAGAACTAGATGGCCAGGCTAAACATTTGGACCAAATGATAGGGGTGAATGACATAGCCAAACAACTGAATCAAACATCTTGGCTGAATGACTGAGCCAAAAAGTTTAGCCAAATGATAGGGATTACTGATCAAGCCAGATGATGGGGACAAACTACTGGACTAGATGACTGGAACATATGGCTATATTGAATGATTATGATGAATGACTATATGCGATGATTGAAATAGATAACTAAGCTGAATGAGTGGACCAAATGGTTAGGCTGGATGGGTGGACCAAATAGTTGGGCTAAATAGTTAGGAAATATGTCTGGGTAGATGGTTGGGCCAAATGACTGGGACAAATGTCTAGTGTCAGATGATGACACCAAGACATACTAGTGAGTGACCTATGCAACTTATCTACTTTTTAGTTTCCCGATCTCTTCCCCTGCTCTAAAAATACTCACCCCTACCCTCATTTTTAACATTTTATAGAAGATATTTATCATCCCCCTTTGTAGCCATGGAAATAAAATTCATTTTTAAGCAACTACTATGCCCAAACATTTTGAGGTTTGTGTAACAACTAAATGCATACAATGATTGGATTTAGGAATGCAGATTTATTGGCCTGCTATACATGCCCCAATATGACATAGACAAGGTGATATTAAAAATGCTCATGTATTCATATGACCCTAATGATAAGATCTTCACTATGAATGTGGATTCTAGAATGATTTCCTTTGGTACTTCACTAAAAGATATTCACAATTTGATAGGTCTTACATTTCACAATGCAACCCCAATGAGTTTGAAATCAATAGTAATAAATGATGACAAGAATTTTTTGGTGAAATTTTTTGATTTCCACACCAAATAAACTAGTATGTACTTATAAATTTGTTTTTATATTCAAAATTCAACTTTTGCGATGTAAAATCCTCATTTTCTCTTTCATTTCAGATAGTCAAAAGAGGGGCCTCCACATCAAAGCCATTAGTCACCCTCTTTTTAAATAAATGGTTCAATTTTTACAATCAAATATAGTATTGCATGGAATAACAACATATATTCCCTATTGGACACTATTTTACATCATTCATACTTTAAAAAAATATAGATTTGACTAGTGCTCTTTTATTTCTACTAGGATAAGGTTTGAATTAAATTATGATTCTACCAATCCTAATTTCACTATTTCTTATTCAAATTTCATTCTAGCATTATACTATGAGGCCTTCTTTGACCTCCAAAAAGTATAGGGTCCAACTGTGCTTGATACATAAATGATGATAAATGTTTTGTTTGTGGATGAGCAAGAGGTTAGTTTATTTGTTCATTTGTAGATCTAAGGTTTAATAGTTGTTTATTTGTTAAACAGTTACCAAGGTAAAGATTAATAAATGTTTAAAATTTGTTTTTTGTAACTTACAGGCAAGAATTCATGCCTTGCAAAAATAATCTACCTTAAAAAGATAGTGTGTAGTTAAAGAATCTACAAATTTAGAGTCTGTAGAATCATCCTTGAAATCCTATTGACTTGCAAAACATCCACGAGTTTCTTTGGTGTCATCTCCATGTGTAGGTTTTCTATTTAAAAATTTCAAATAAGATTTTAATTTTCAAGACTCAAGTGCATTATTTTTGATATTTTCTTTATCGTTGCAGTTTACTTGGTAAGAATTTAGACAATGGAACAACCACCATCGTAATAAATAGTAACATCTACTGTGCCTTCTCGACCCTCTGTGGAAGGTATTTTACATTGCATGTTTTATTTTTTTTGTTTTTTGTTTTTTGATTATAGTTTTTTAGATTAAAATTTTGTGTAATGTACTAGCTCAAAACACCCCTATCACTCACAATATGATGCATAGATTAGAGGATATACTGTCTCCAAATACAAGTACTAAACCTTTAATTTCAAATTAACATATAACTTTGTTTTTGACATTTATTTATTTTCTAAAATAACTTACATTTTGCAGGCCATCCTCTATCTATAAAAAATAAGAACATCAAGGATAGAGGTTTCACACACAATAAGAACATCAAACTAGTCCAAATCAAACACATAATAAGAACATTAAACACATTACAGACACATGATGTACTATGAAGGAACAATAAATACATCACATATGTAGGAAAAAAATAGATCTATAAAAAATATGTATCAAAGACATAAAGAACCATATTAACCTATATTGTTTCCCCTAACAAAATCATAATATATTAATATTTTACATTTGGTATTTAGCAATAAATAAGGAAATGAATTTTAGAAAATGTATAATAATTATTGCATCTTATGATAAACATGTGACAATTACTTACAAATAATTAGATAAATTAAAATAGTAGTCATTAGAAACAAATTATAAAATTATATGAAATTGAAATTTTGAAACTCAAAATTAATGGTTTGGTAGTTGAAATAATCCTACACAACTTGATCATTGGTAGTGGCATTTGCATCTACCATGTTAGTGCCATATTCAATGTCATTATTTACATCCTCTTTATTTGTCACTGTATTGCTGATGCCTCTTCTTTTAGTTAGATAACTCCATGTTGTCGTAGCTCTTTCATAAGGAAATATATTCACTACATAACGTGAAACATATAATCTCAAACAGGTTTATAAATTTTTATCCAATCTATTTCAAAGTTTTGACTTTATGAACGATAATGCACTGAATACTATTTCATCTTCCATTGAGCCCAATATCATTGTTTGACAAAGCTCATCTAATAAAAAATATAAACTTAGACTTTTCTGTAGTATACTACTAGGATATAGTTTTTTCCACACTCTTGTAATTTCTCCATTCTTTGTTGGTTCACTTAGAAGATGATATTGTTCAAACATTGTAATTCTAAAATGGGTTGAATAGGATGTTAGTAAATCCTTTCCCAAAATACCTTTCATTTCTACTCCATTCACCTCTACAGATTTATCAAAATTATTTACAATATAGCCCATGTATTTTTGCAATAAATTGCTAATCATCTTTTGACTGTTATTACTGTTCTAGAAAATAGGATTCACAACTGCCATGGCCTCCAACAAATCATCCCTTTGAAAATGATCTCTGATCTCTGTAGATAAGTTTTGAGAAACTCTACAGAGTTTCATCTAGGTTTCAAATAGAACAATGTCATATAGAATACATGTTACAAGCAGTTCTTCAGATCTAGCTCCTAGAAGATCATGTCTTTTGTAGAAAGTGTGCATTGGAATCTCCTTTCTATTAAAAATGACACAAAGATGATCATTGATATTCAACTTCAAATAACTATCAAGGTTATTTAAATCTGTCAAACATTGCCAATTACTAAAAACAAGACCTTGAAACATTTCATTTGAAGTGTATAGTATGTTTAGAGATTGACATACTCATTTTCTCAACCGTATGAAGTCCACAATATAAATGGACCTCTCTTGAGCATGTTTCATTAAAATTCATTTCCTTTAGCATTGGAATAATTCCACATAAAGTCAACAGTGTTTCCAAATCTATTAAATAGTACAAAAAATCTTTTGCCTTGTCTATTTATTTATGATATTTATACATAAAACCTACTAATGATGGATATTATTCAAAAATTTGGCATGTAAGTTCATACATATAAATCTACCTTGTATCAACATCTTTCAATAGTTTCTTACCATCAATCACTCCTATTGTAAATTTTAGGAACTCTAAAATTCTTTTTGGATTGCTTGACATATAAGCATGTAGGTCACGAATGAGCTCCTCCACTTTTGCCATATTAACAAATTTGATAACCATTTTGTATGCAATATTCATCTTATAAGCCATGTAGTGAATTGGAATCATATATGGGGCAACTATTGTTTATAGTTGAATATACAAACAATTTCTATGCCTCTACATAAATGATGTACCATCAACCCCAACACACACTATCTTCATAGCTATTGCATAATCATCTATTCCAACTTTGTGTTTCGAATTTGATATAACCAATTTATGAATATTTTTTGCATTGCAATTTTCTACCATTTTATGAAGTGCTAGTAGAGAAGGCTGCCTTGAATAGTTATCAAAAGTATACACATGCATGTAAACTCAGGCTGTGTTGTTAATTTCTATGACCTCATCAATGGACAGTGAGATAAATAGTGATCTCTTCACACTTTTTTTCAAATCTTCAATCTGAACCATTGTTAGACATTTTGCCATTTTATGAGCACTTTTATTTGACCAATGTGATTGTGGAATATCTAGAAATTCATTGTGTTGAAATAAAATCTTATAACCTAAAATATCAAAAACAGGGCTACCTTTTTTTAGAATATGGTATATAGTAGAGAACTATAAGTATTTTGCCTTGATTGGACTACTTGACTTTTCCAAAATTTGCTTCAATTATTCCCCCTTTCTCCACAATATGTTTTTGACATTTATTATCATTTTTATTCTCGTGTGCATATCTTACATGCATGCATTCTTCTATAGTTTTCCACTTGTGTGTTCTTGTTATTAGCCCATTTGGGTGCTTCACTATCTCATATACTTTTCCATAATGTTTCTCAGTTGTGTCCAATTTCAATTGCATTTTGTGTTCCTTTTCTAGTTTCCAGCTACATATTGTACATCTATATTTTTTTGGAGTATCATCAACATTTTTAGGCTCTACAGGTTCTATAAAGGGAGCTTTTGTTTCCTAATCCACCTTAAAGGACCTTTCAATTGTCCATCTACTTCTCTTCCTTTGTGAATATTTCTGAGTGGAGGTTTCAACCAAACTTTGTGTTTGGTAAGAACCAACAATCTCTTCTGTGACTTGAGTGTCATTATCATTTTCATCAAAAATCAAAGGAGCATCTTCAAGTGGTGGTATGTCATTATCAAAAACATCTTTAAGGGTGATATGTTATTCTGGTCGATTATTGCTAGTGAGATAACAATAGGGATTTCTGTATGTAAAATTGTTTTAATATTATTGAATAGTTAAATTCAAATTTATGACAAACTAATAAAATAATAAATACTTAGATTTTAAGTGCATTGTGATTGTGTGGAATTTTTGGTTGCCTCTTTAAAATAAGATAATATGGATGATTTCCTTGATAATTGGCCTATCCTTTTACCATTCCCACTAGATGTCATGATGGCTTATGCTTTTTGGATCTATCTTTCGATACTCGCATTTGGTAATGTTGTCTAGTAGAAGGGTTTCAGCTCTGGTTTATGATTTTCCCACCCAACACTATCATTCGGTTATGCCATTTAGCTATGACACCTAGTTTGTCATTCATTGCTAGTTTTTGGACCTACTATTTAGCTTTGTCACTCATTGTTATCATTTGACACTATCATTCACTTATCCTATTTGGCTATGTCGCCTGACTTATCATTCATCACTAACTTTTAGATCTTCCATTTGGATTTATCACCTAGTGCTATCATTCACTTTATCATTCAAATCTAAAGTTTGGTGCTATCATTTGGTTTTGTTGTTCGATGATTCGGTCCATCTTGTTATTCAACATTGCCATTCATTTTATGCTTGTTGCCTTGGTTGGTATCGAAGAGGGGTTATACTATATATATGTGGTGAATTGAAGTGTAATATTATATATTATTGTAAGGGGTTGGTGAGCTGACCCCCAAAAAAATTATATCCCTAAAATTTTGGCAATTTGGTCCAATCTACTGACACTAAAAAATTACCAAAAACAAAATCCTAAAGTTAGAATATTTGTGAATTAACAAATATTTATCACTAAAATTTACCCTGCTATCTCTTATAGAACAAGCTCCTCTTGAAGAAAGGAGATGGTGGGAGGGTGATGACATTAATTCATTTGAAAGGGAATATGAGGCATGAAATGTTGATCATGATCAATTTTCGGGATCTTGAGGGTAATGGAATCATATATGGAGTTTTAGAGAGGAGGGAAAGAGAAACTTTTGAAAACCTCTACATTTTTATCCTTCCACTTGGCCATCACTTCATCAAAGTTTGAAATCTCCTTTTTCTCATGGACAACTTGAACTTGAGGGATGAGTGGTAAAGAAGGGGGACTATAAGAAGGTTTAGTTTCTTGAATAGGCCCTTGAATAGGCATATGAGTTTGCTCTTGATTCCAACTAGGCATCTCCCTTGGCTCAAATTGAGTATGGTTAATCACTTCATGAGAATAAGAAACACAAGAATATTAGTAAGGAATACAAGAGGGTTCTTGAGACAACTAGTTCAACTCAATTTAATACGTCTCCCAAGCCTCCATCTTCTCCAATACAAAATTACACAACTCATTCCTCTCCTTTGAATCATTGGATACATTTAGAAATAGCCCATTCACTTCTTCATATTGAGAATTTGAACAAACATTCCTTGCATATGCTAGTATTTTGAGCTCTATCTCATCCATTATTTCTTGGAGATTAATTTTATTATATATAATATCATAGCCACATGGGAAAGGTGAAATCTAGTCATGAGATTGACATGGTTCATAAGGAAGGTAAGAGTCATGATATTGATAATAAGGATCATCAGAAACTTGATAAGGCTTATCATAGCTTTGATAAAACTCTTGGTAAGGCTTATTAGGATCATATGGATCATGCGAAGGCTAATATGATCCATGATAAGGATGATAAGGAGGTATTACATAGGGATTTTCTTCATACACAACCATGAAAATAATATTACAATAGTGAAATAAAAATAGACTTATTTGGAAACTACCTAGGATTTTATTAATAATTGCTTAAGCTTAGGATCACTAAATTCTTCATGAGTAACATTGATACAATTGTAATTTCACCAAGACCAACTCCAAGGGGTCCCATTGGGCATGTCAGAATTGTTGGTGTCCTAGATTTCACCCTAATTGAGTAAGGGGATTGTTTAAATCCTCTTAGACAAATCTAGTCCAACATGAGTTTCCTTAACTTGGGTCAGACCTTTGAAGAAGGTTGAATTCCTTCTAGATCTATCACCTAAACTAGAACTAAACTATTTGCTTGGAAAAAGGGAGAGAGAATAATAAAAATATATGAAAGCATATAAAATGAGGTGATGCACCAATAATTGAAACACTTATAATTTGTATGAGACACACTATGAGACACATTCAAGACCAAAAAGGATTAGTCCCACATAATTATTTCATAATAAGGCATTGATCAACTATCAAACTAGCATGAGAGGGAAAATATCCACTTCTAAACTAATCAATAAACTATATATTAAACTTTAAATGACATGTGAGAACTACCAAGCACTTCATGAAGGTGAGAAAACTCATATATATAGACAAGGAAAATACATTCACTTAACCCAGTACATGAATTCATAGAACACACTTCAATATAGCTTACAAAATGATGGAATTCTATCTTTATTGCATCAAAAGGTGTTACAGTGAAAATTTTGGAATAGTTTAAGCAAGCCAAAGTGCAGGAGTTTATTTCTCTATAAATGTCAAAGATTTCTTTCTAAAACTTCTAGAGAGAGAAAAAATGTGGAAGAAGATGAAATATACGTAGAAAAAGGAAAGAGAGAGAAGGAACTATGATGTATTAGCACTAGTTCAAGGATGCCGACTCATGACCTTATCAATAAAGAATAAATTCTATAAAAGAATTGAATGCCCATTGTCCTTATCTATCTACCAAGTCTCCTTTTTGGAACTCCATGCCATTATCTATGTGATCTGCTGATGAGGACCATGTCTTAGAATTGATAGAATTATACCACATCTAATTTTGGTGGCTATTGATACATGCTTGAAAATGTGGCCTTAATGATAAGTGAGACACCTCTCCATGTTCATGTTTATATATGTATTTATTCTAAATATTAAACATAGGTCCATTATAGATAAAAACCAATCCAATTATTAGTTTTCACACAGTCACAATATCCATGGAAACTTGAAAGTTGCTTGATCTTGATTCACAATCACTAGTCTATCTTCGATCTCTGTATTAGACCCTAAAAAACCTGTTCTACATCTAAACCTTGTGAGATCCAATAAGATATTGTATATGAAGACCCTCTATCTAAAAGAAATGAACATGTCAATGGAATGACCCTAAAATAGGGTCAATAGGATACAAGTTATCGACCAGAGGTCCTATTTAAACTTTAATGGTGATGGAGCCTTATCCTTAACCATCTTGATTATATGATCATGTCTATTATTGATCAAGCTTCTAATGGTGATATGGGTCCTTAAGATTTTGATCACCTAGGTCGAAAACTAGTTCATCAACCTTCAATAGAAGCTCCTTAGATTTCCCCCTTGTTCATTGGTTGTTGATTGCGAACTCAGACCATTTACATTATGCCCAATTGTCTTCATCCTATTGGTCTCTAAGATATTCTAACTTATTGACTCTGATCACACAATTAGATCTAGATGTATGAATGAATACAATATCTTGATTTGCTACTAGCCAAGATCCTTTGACATGTTGACTCAAACTCACACTTTGGATAAAGATGTATGAATGAGTGTGAACCCTTGATCTTGATGGGACCCACCATTTAAACTTAAAAGGTTAACTCACAAGGCCCAACTTTGACATCTGTGTACCCATATTTGATGTTTGTGTGACCATCATTAGGATTTTTGAACCACAACAGTTATTTTTCATGGCCTAAATTTGACATACACATGCCCTTAATTTGACATCCACATGACCATCAATCTTTTGGACCCTAATAGATAAATGTTGAGCTTTATTTTGACGTCTGCACTAACATCCCATTATATAGGTTCAACTTTGAATGCTTATAACTCAAACTAGAGATATTTTTAAGGCATGAAATTTTTAGGATATGATCTTGGCATGAAGGACTCTATGGCATTGCAATCCTTTGGCTCATGAGGTTTCCTGAGGTGTTTTTATTAAATGCACAAGTGAACTAGTTTGTTCCTTTCTAGATGACATCCTGGGGATTATTTGGTTCTTTAAACTTGCATAGTCCATATTTTTGTTAATATTTAAAGGATATAATGATATTCTAAGGCTTGTGTAACCTATTTCATGCTCCTGAATGCTCAAACACCATGAAATCACTTGGACCCTTCATTTACAATTATAGACCTGTGCCTTAAGATCAATTAGATCAAACTTTAAGCTTGCTTAAAGTAGTTTAAATTTTTTGAAATCATCATGATATATTTGGACCACTCATTCCATCCAAAAAACATTTTTATCTACTCAAACCATTTCTAGGCAAAAGATCCTTATGTGGGCTAAATTTGGTCAATAATAGCTTCTTGAAAATTGCCCTTCTTTACATGAAAGGAGTGACAAATGGAAATTGCAATCATTAATTACACATGAACTGATCTTAAAAAAATAATTTAACATCTTCCATGCTTTAATAAACTCCTTTGATTTGACATTCCATCTTTAATGTGCATAGGTGTCTTGAGACTCTTCATTTCCCATGCTTACCTTGGTCTGAGTGGCCTACAACTCAAGTTCATTTTTTAAAAGTCATAATATATAAATTACTGGTATTAAAATATGTTATTAGGCCTAAAAAAAATCATTTTTTTTCCTATAACAACTCCCAAGAACTTGTTTTACTCCTCAAGCCCTCACTAGGCCTATTTTCCTTATAACCCTAAAAATTCATAAATCTCCTTGTGTAGGACAATGTAAAATGGTTAATAACAAAACAATGGAATATTATAGGACCCATTATGGACTTAGATATCCATGTCAAATTCCATCCCCTGAATTTTATTGGAAGTTCATCTTTTTTGCCTTTCTCTCTCTTGGATTAGGCCTCAATTAGGCCTCCTTGCCTAGGACCCTATTTTATTGCTCTAGACCTATCCCAAACGTGTTAAATAACCAAAAATAATGTGATTCAATTTTTATAGTATATAAAAAATATCCATGTTAATTTTTAGGTCCTGATACCCTGTGGAAGTATGTAATCCAAAAAGTGACCTAGCCACCTAGCCTCATTTTGAGCGTGTTTGAGATTACATTAGAAAATAGGCATTTTTGACCAAATACATAATATTATATGATTTTTTTTGGATTTAATAGTTAGGAAACATACCAAATTACCTCATCCAATTATTGGGAAAGTTTCACTTTACTCATAACACCTAAAAAACACCAAAAAACATGGAAAATAAGGCATTTATGATAGTCTGTACAACTAAAAATACATAATAAATGCATGTGGAGAACCTAATTTGAGTCCTAAAAAACATTAAATATGTTTAAGGATAAAATTATGTCATTATATATGTTTTATAGGTCTTTTTTCCTTGACTGATCACCATCAAGGTTTTAGAAGGGTTTAAAACCTGTTTGGGGTCTTAACGATTGCTCATAAAGAACAAACCACCAATTGACCTCCTTCCAATTGTAAAAATATATTAACTAAACTAAGAAACTATTATAAATGGATCATATTCCCATTAAAAGTTTGAGATATGGTATGAGTATGTGAAATTGTTCCTTGAGTGGCATTCTTAGCTCTCTTTGGACTCGAAAGAGGTCAAACTTGAGTTTTAGGTCTTAAAACTCATTATCACTATTAGTAGAGGTTCATATACCTGTAAAAAAATGATATTCATTATTATATATGCTTTGGTAGTGATTAACACACCTATGTATGTATTTTTTGTACTTGTTAGGTGATCTAAAACTCAAAAGCTTTGGTTGAAATATAATTCAAGAAACAAGAACAAAACAATTCAAATAATGCTATCTCTTATAAGAGATGTTTTATTGATGGAGTGCTTAGGGCAGACCCTACTAGCACGCCTCATCACTTACTAAATTTTGGAGCCATCTGCCTCTTCCTCCCTCTCAAGCACCCATCCTTCAATCTGCCTGGCTGGCTGGGCCTGCGTTTATCTTGTGGCAGCTGTGGATTGAACGGAATAGGCGCATATTCCATGGAGAGCAGCTGAGTCTCGATGTCCTTTGGGGGAGAATACAAAATGCGCTAGCTGAGACCTTGGCGGCTAATGGACATAATTCAGTGCAGCTGGATAGGGTGGACCGTGGTGTTTTTTCCAGCATAGTTGGGACGCACTTGGCTAGCCTGCCAATTGCCCAATCCTTGCGTCCTAGCTGTGGTGTAAGGTAGAAACAGGAGCCGATTTGTAGATTGGGGCACTGGACCCTTCCTCTGCTTGGAACCTTAAAGATCAATATGGATGGTTCCTCGCGTGGTAATCCAGGTGATGCTAGAATTGGGGGTGTTGGACGTGACTCTGCTGGAAATCTTCAATTCATTTTTTCTATTTATAAGGGCTATTTTTCCAATAATTACATGGAAGCGCTGGCTATTTTACAGGCTTTACATCTTTCCTGCTAGTAGGGGTGGCTCAATATCATCTGCAAGTCAGACTCACAGGTGGTGATTAAGTTGCTTACTAACCGTAATTTTGACAGTGGAAACTGACAGCTTGCAGTGGTGGTGAATCAGATTCTTCAGTTAACCACTATGTTGGACTCTGTGAGTTTTAAGCACATTCCACGTGAATGGAATGAGGTGGCAGATTGCCTGGCGAAATGGGCCTCTGAGCAGGGCCCCCAATGGAAAATTCTTGATTGTAATCTGTTGCCTACAAACTTCTCCCAGAAGCTTTGTACTCTGGTGGAGAAGGATAAAGCTATGTAACTTGGTGTTTTTGCCTGTTTCTGAATAATTTTTTTACCCCGTTTAGTTAAAAAAAGAGATGTTTTATTGATCAAATTTGTAGACCCAAACATATGCTTACCTTTGAGAAGAGATGTCTCATTTGCATTTTGGGTTACATCTTCATTTATACATGTTTTGAAGGTGTGGGGAGGATGTGGAAGGTCACCAATCTCGAGGGAGATGAATTGGTTCGACTTTCACAATTTACAACAATACAAAATTTGAGGAATTAATATTTTTATAAAATTACTATTTTTAGACTGTACTACTAAAATTGAAATTTGGGACACTTCTATTGGGTTTTAGGGGGTCAACTTCATTGATTAGAGCTCTATGCCATCTCACGATGTTCCCCTCATTATTAGATTTCCAACAGTTCAAACGGTGAGTCAATTGGAGTTACGGTGCAAAAGTTATGGCTCTTAGAAGTTCCACCATCAATTGGGGTGGACCCATCACCTGAATTGTAATCTGAATTGTTGTTTGGATCACCAGGGGCTTGGGTTTCAAAACTTGCTACCATCTTACTAGCCCTTAAGGGAATTGGATTAAAATTGAGTTTCTTATGCAACCTCAGAGTGTCTTGAGACCATATATATGTATGTGTATTTCATGAAGGGACATATATGGTGTTTTATATTCTTATTTTATGATTTTAGTGTAAACAGACCCCTTGGTCTCATGATTGTCCCTTACCAATGGAGTGGGCATGGTATGAGACAAAATAATGAGTATCTCCACTACTTGTATGGATTTGAATTGACCATGAACATCTTGTTTCACTCATAATAATCACTTTTACCAAATAACAATGTGTGATTGTGCCTATAGAACCCTCAAAATACCAAACTCTCTCATGAATGGCTAGATAACCTCTCTGTTTGTGAATTAGGCCTATAGGCCAAAATAAGGATTTGAGCATTTTATACTCTTGCCATCTAGTTATAGGGTTAGATGAGATTTTGTATACATCATTAAACCATTCATCAAAGATTATTCATAATTTAATACCTATTCTTAGTCATTTACTCTCCTTCAATCCAAGCAAAAACTCTCATAAGTAGGTAAATCTTTAGGTTACATTTTAAATGTGTATAGAGACTTGATCTCATACTTGACCAATTTCATCATTATTCCTTTGGTTATCAGATGGATTTATGAACTCTTAGTCTTTTTGAGGTGAACTTTAGAGTGCTCATATCATGTACTTGGCTCTTCACTTTAGGTTTGAGACTAGTTTGCTTTATTAGCCACCTATAGATGCCTATTAGGACACTTGGTTGCATATTTTGTGTTCAATAAATTAATTACACAGATCAACTTCCCAATGGTTCATAAACTTAGTTGAAATCCTGATTAGGCCCTAAGAATATTTCAAACACTAAAACTCCTCTCTTCATATTGAAAATGGACTAGTCTTTCAAATAGGCCTGTACGTGGCCTTTTAAGGTATTGACTCTATATAGAAGTTTAAAACTGAGTTATCTCTCTTGCCATTATGTTTGAAGATATCCAAATCAATAAGAACTCATTACACTTTCTATAGGGTATGTTTACTCCTTTTGAAATTTTCAAGTCACTTCTTTCTTGCTTCTTTTGTACAAACCTGTAGGTGATCTCTTATAGTTATGAACTCAGTCCCATTTGACCTCCATTAAACTGTTCAATCACCTAGGTGTTCTTTGATGAGTTATGACTATTTCACTAAAATTTGAATCTATTTGATGTTTAAGGAGAAATAAAGATGAAAGGTAGGGATTAGAGATTAGAGAGAGCCTAGATTGGTTACGTGCCATATCCAAATGATGTTGAGCACTCCTCTTTGGCTAGGGAAGACTACTTGTGAATAAGAAAGCACTACCACCAAAAATATTTGTTAGTAGATATATGAGTGGGCTACCAAGTGACATGCTTATTCCTAGAAGTGTCAAACTTCCTTAGGGATGTCAATCTACTTTTTAAAACAAAATGGTAATGAATAACAAAATGAAAGAGAGAGTAAGAGAGAGATATTCATACCATTCTTGTAGTCTGAGTGCAACAGAGAGTGACACAGTGCAGGTAATGTGAGTTATTTGTATTTTTAGAGGTTATTTAGGTAGGCTTAGGGAGGTTAATATAAATACACAATCATTAATGTCATTTAGGCTACCAATGTCGGTAAGGAAATATGATCGATGTTAGTTATGTGACTGATGTCGATAGGGAAGTAGGTTCTCAGAAGGTTGCAAGATACTTTTTTGAGCTGGGAGGTAGATGTTGGTTAGGTTTGTGAGGTTGGGAAGAGTCATAAGGGAGTGGGTAAGAATTAGGTGGGTCTAGATAGAGGGTTGGTATGTTTGAAGGATAGGGAACTAGGTGAAGGATTTTTACAACTCCTTCATAGGGAGAGTCAAGATGTTCATAAAATGATAAATAGTATAATGTAAAGTAATTTTAAAGTGACTATTTAAAGGAATTATAAAACATAGAGATATATTAAGCTAATGAAATGTATGAATCATGAGTGCTGGATAAATGGCTCTAATGAGGTGTGTTGAAGCAATACATGAACAAAAAAGACACGCATGTACTACCAATTTAAAAGAATCCAAGCTCTATGCAGTATATCAATTCTTAATCTAGACTAATTTGTGTAGAGTAATGGTAAGCCTAGATGTATAAAGTTGAATACCAAAGCCTATACATGAATGATTAATTTTTTAAATTTTTGCTGACCTGAATACTAGCTTGGAATTTTTCTTAAGTAACCAATGTCGGTGATCCTACCAATGTCAGTCGAGGGTTGACTGACGTCAGTGGCATGAGAATAGGTAAAAGGGATATTTCTATCCTATTTTCTATTTCTTCTCGTGCCAAGTGTGGTGTCCATTAGAAAATGGTAGAAATGCAAGGGTAAGAAGAACGTAGTTAGTTAGGAAT
The DNA here is from genome assembly GCA_037957365.1 of Torreya grandis. Lineage (NCBI taxonomy): Eukaryota > Viridiplantae > Streptophyta > Pinopsida > Cupressales > Taxaceae > Torreya > Torreya grandis. The sequence goes on from JARHVA010001355.1 coordinate 2,160,327, forward strand.
TTAAGTTAGGGGTGAGAACAAGTCATGGGTAGTTAGGATTAGGGGACTAAGTCTTGAGGTGACTCAGAGGGTAAGAATTAGTCTTAGGATGAGGTGTCTAGGTAAGGTCACATAAGTAATTTTTAATTAAATTAATTAAATGTGTGAGGGGTGAAAACATGGGTTAAGAAGGCTAATTATTAAAAGGGGATCAAGGGGGGTTCAACACAGGGAGTTACACACATGTGTGACATAATTTTGGTGTCCAGATTTTCCCTTTTTTATCTTGTAATTTGTACTAACAACTTGCAAGACAAAAATAGGAGTTGGATGTTCTAGGTATGGGATGAGGTATCCCCCCTCAAAATAGGAATTGACAGAGGAGAATCTGGAATCAAAAACAGATTTAATAAGGAATTAATTGGGTGGGTGGATATTGAGTGAGAACATGGTAACATCGCTATTTATGCATATACTACAAGTTATAGTCAACATAATCAATAACAGGTAAAGGTGAGGAGGAATCAAATAGAAACAAACAAATCATAGCTTGTAAGTGATAGCTAATAAGGTTAAAATGATCAAAGTTGTAACTCTAATGGTCCATGTGTTCCAAGTACCTAAGGTAGGAAGTGCTCTTGGTAAACACAAACGGTTACAAAGTAACAAGATTGGCTTGGTCATGATCCAAAACACCTAATATACATGTGTGTGTATAATAGCCAACTATAATAAGGTAGCATAAGTGGTCAAGACAAACAATACAAGGTTGGTTCAAAAGGGTCAATGGTCGAGGAGATATTCATGATCTCCGCTCAGAGTCATCGTGGGTGGAGATTTAAGTGATCTCCAAAGTTGGTTTTCATGGTTAGGGAGATATATGTGATCTCCAAGGTTTGTTGTCATGGTTAGGGAGATATACATGATCTCCAAGTTACCTCAAACTTAGGATGTAGTCCAAAGGATGGTGGTTGGGGTTAAAAAATCTAATTTTAAGGTTGTTAATGTCAGTTATGTCATCGATATCGGTAGTAAGTATTGCCAACATCAACATCTTAGGTCAAGAATATTTATGTTGGTGGGTGACAAAATTTGACAAAAGGGGTTTGGTGGCCTACCAAAACTCATTTGCGATAGTTGATTGGAGAAAATGAGTTCTAAGTGTTGTGGGGCATATGATATCCCTAACTTGTCTATTGATGGTGAGTTGGAAAGAGATAAGTGGTTGAGAAGAGTGTGTGGTTGAGTGCTTGGTGGGCCATGGTGTGATCGAGAGAGTTTTGGTGTGGGTAGAGATGATAGAGGTAAGAGGGGACCCAGTTGGAGGTACACCACCAAAAGTGCCAGCCATTCTAGCTTAGAGGAGATGGAGAGATGAGGTAGGATGCTCTTTGAGTTAAATTTTAATTTAAGGTAGTTTATTTATTATTTAGGCTAAATTTGAATGTTTGGGGGGAGAGAGTGCAATTAGAGGGGTAGTAAATGGGGTAAGGGTAGGTTTGGGTGAATTTGGGAGGGGTTAGGGATAGTTTTTAGGAAGAAACCTAAATTTTGGAGGTGGGATGTTTGGCCCTAGGGCCGAACTAGTTGTTGATATCGACGGGGCTCACTGACATTGGGTGACAACTAGCACTGATGTTAATTGACACCAATTTCTGATATCATCATATAAAACACATTTTGATCATAGGAAAAACCTTAAATAGGAAGAAAAGGTGAATTTTGAATCTTTAGTTGAGTTAGTCGATAAGCCTAATAGCTGAGCTAGCCTCAGAAGACCCTGTGTTGACTGAGTGCTACCTATATAGCCCAAGTGAGGGCCTCAAGCCAATGTAGTTATCCTAGTGAGTAGGGAAAAAGGGTGAGGTATGATTAAAATTCTCTTAAGGGAAGTGGTTAGGAAAATTTAGGTTAAATTAGGTCATGATACTTAGGGCTTAAAAGATAGGTTATGAGGTCAAGGGTGTGAGATATGGGTTGTGGGGCCTAGAGTTTAAGATATAGGCCATGGGTCCTAGAGTTGAAAGATAGGTAGTTGGGCCTAAGGTTTAGGTGGGTATATGGCCAAACTAACCTCAAAATATTCCATGTCAATTGAGTGTTGCCTACATAGTCTAGATGAAGGCCTCAAGACTATGTAGTTCTCCCAAAGAGAAGGGAAAAAGGGTGGAGGTTTATATTGGAAAGTATGTGACTTGAGGTTTGTGTGTGTGGATGTAGGCTAGGTAGGAGTTAACATTATGAGATCAACTACCTATGTTTTTATAAAGGATGAGGATGGATGTTACCATGGATGAGTGGGAACACATAACAACTATAGGGTTAGGAGGAGTGTGATGATATTATTGAGTTTCATGTGATATTAGCTTGATGATAGCTTTGTCAGAGAGGTGGGATCACACCACCAACACTTTCCATTTGCCTACTAGGGAGTTAACTATGAAATTAGAGGATGTTTATAGGATTTTATGGTTATCGATCTAGGGTGAGGAGTTCTTCTATTATTTGAGAGAAGAACATGATATTCATATGGTGATATTATTCTAAAAATCATGTTAACAAGGTGACTCATCACTCAGTGAGCTTTGCTTACGAGTCACTGTACACTGTCGATGAGCAACAACACTAGTTGAGTATCTTGATGATGATAGGGATTATAGTATATGCATTACCAGATGTAGATGGGGGGAGATTTCTTATTGTGTTGATAGGTGTTTTGGCATAGATGGTTGAGAAACAGATAGTGTATGCATGGGGACTATCTTTTATGGCATAGTTATAAAGAGAGTTGTAGGGTTTGAGGTTATGATGATGGTATAGTTTGTGTGTCGAGCATTTACTCCATTATTGGGCATATGAGCACATCATGGTGACATGGCCATTGGGACCTACCCATCATGATTGTAGCTTATTTTAGGGTTGGGTTCAAATGGTGGAGAGAGGGTATGGCCCAAACACTTGTAGATGGCATAGTGTGAGACATTGATTATTATAGGCATATTATAGATGGATTGATTCCCATAGATATTGTTTGGAGGCCCCTACTTGATATACCATGTATTAAAAAGATAGGTAGAGCAACTTGTTAATTTATAGAGCATGTTATGGGTTAGAGAGAGATGAGCTAGAGAGTTAGAGATGATACCCATGGCATGGGTCAAGAGATAGTTTGGATTGTTATAGGATGTGCCTCCTACATTTCCTATAATAGGATGGATGATATAAAGGCACCCATACCTTTGCCCTAGGAGATAGATGGGCCATATTTTGAGGAGATACCAATAGGCCTAGGTGTGGTAGACCTTAGATGCACAATGGCTTTTCTTGCATGGTGGACAGGTCTACATCTGGTGGTTTAGGTCAAGAGGCCACTACCATATTTATAGGGAGTGATGAGAGAGAGAGAGAGAGAGGAGAGAGAGAGAGAGAGGAGAGGAGAGAGAGAGGAGAGAGAGAGAGAGAGAGAGAGAGAGAGAGAGAGAGAGAGAGAGAGAGAGAGAGAGAGAGAGAGAGAGAGAGAGGAGAGAGAGAGAGAGAGAGAGAGAGGGAGGGAGAGGGAGGAGAGAGGGAGGGAGGGAGAGGGAGAGAGAGAGAGGAGAGAGGGAGAGAGAGAGAGAGAGAGAGAGAGAGAGAGAGGAGAGAGAGAGGAGAGAGGAGAGAGAGAGAGAGGAGGAGAGAGAGAGAGAGAGAGAGAGAGGAGAGAGAGAGAGAGAGAGAAAGGCCTATGATGTAGCTGTACAAGCTTGAGATGTAGTATAGGCATAGGTTTTTGGTCTTACACAGGTAGGTTATGACATTGCAGGGATAGGTGAGTACACTAATGGGATAGGTCAGGGAATTACAGGGCCAGGTTTACTGCATTGACAACAAAGAGAGAGAGTTTGAGAGCAATATGATAGGCTACTCTTCCTCCACCATAGGGACCAATACAGGGTCCTATAGTAGGTTTGATGGGTCCACCATAGACTATATTTATAACAAGTTACAACACTACTTTAGATGATATTGTATACTATGAGAGAGCCATTAGGGAGTTCTCATAGATTTAGAGGTATTCTGAGGATAGAGAGCAGGAGAGATCAATGACACGTGCCACAGATTCTAGCTCATGTAGAAATAGACAGGTAGAGGGTGGTGATGATACTGTAACTCCATGACCATGACTATAGCCTTGAGTATTCTAAGGGCTAGATGATATTTTTAATGTTATTATATATGTTATATACACACTAGCCTGTAAGCTAAAGATGAGATATGTAATTTTTGAGAGATAGATGATACTGATATGATTCATGGATGTATATTCATATTCAATGTAGATATATATGAGAGTTTGTTATTTTGAGATGTGTTTATGTGATGGTGATGATGTTGAAGTTATTATAATGATGTAGATCTTTATGTTATGTTAATGTTGAGCATTTTAGTTGAGTTAGACTAGCATTTCCCATATGTGTGATGGTATATGCATGGTTGATTGGTTAGCTTCATCTTAACATTTTTCCATATTTGTGGTGGTGTATGCTTAAAATGAATGGGCTGGGTATATTTTTTATTATAGCATTTTTCCATATTTGTGATGGTGTATGCTTAAAATAAATGGTGTAAGCTTGATAGTTTTCCTATTTATTGTTGTTTAGAGAAACTATGGTTGCATGTTTGGTGTATTTCACATGGGATTATATAAAACAGATTAATGGGCAATAGTTTGTTAGTTTTAGTATGGTTTTGGGTAGTTATTCGAGTATCTTTGCTTGAGATGGATATGTGAGTGACAATATTTGTTAAACACATAACTCTAAGAATCAAGAGAGAGTGGTAGAAAGGTGAGAAGGTGATTGAATCTTTTTGTGAGATGCGATCTCAGAAGAAAAATCAACATGTGATTGGGATGGGAAAGAAAGAGGCATGATGCTTGTGTATTGGCAAAGACCATAATCACAACATAAATAGGCTCAATAGTATGAGCCTCTTTCATGCTTTACACCATTTGACCATTTATTTATTAGAGAAGCATCGTACTCACCTTGTGTCAAGTGAGTTCAAAGTCCCTTGAAAGAGTATGAGGGGAAAAAGGTAAAAGGAATGAGAGTGTTTGGGTAGTGTAACCTTCTAAGTGGGGATGATATGCTCATTCTGTGGGTGACCTGAGAGATATTATGGGCAAGTCCATGACTTAAAGTTTTTTTTTTTGTGTTTTTATTGTGTAAGCTGATCAATGTGAAAAGCCTACAATGGGATTTTGTTTGTGTTGAGGTCATATGAAGCTGATCAATATGAGAAGCTTCTAAATCATTATTTCCCTTGATAACAAAGCTTGGCTTAGCCATCCTTCAAGGGAGTGGTCTAAGCTTTTATTTTTGATTTTTAATAGCTATCCTTCAAGGGAACAATCTATTTATATTATCAAGGAGAAGTTCCGTAACTGTCCTTCAAGGGAGCAGTCTATGTTGAGAATCATGACCTGAGAGATTATAACTTGTCTATATATCCCATTTGTTTTTTTTTTCTAATTTTTTTTAACTTTAGTCATGGATATGATTATAGAGGCTTAGAGGTTTTCCACTTTGAGGGCAAAACCATAACACTTCGTAGGTTAACTAAGTGTGTAGGAATAAGAGTTAAGAGGAAGGGAGATGAATGTAATAGGGTTTCTCAAGGAATGAGCTCAAGTTAAACACAAGGTAAAGTGTCACTTGATTAACAAAAGAATGGTCATATATGTGTAAAACATTTAAAGGCTCAAGTTCTGGCCTTCTTTCGAGAGAAGACAAGCAATAAGTTCTTGAGCCATACTTGTGAGTTATGATGTAGGGTCCAAGCCAATTAGGAGAAAACTTACCCTTTTTGATTTTCTCCATGTTCATCACATGTTGATTTTCCATTCAGATGAGATCTCTGATAGTAAGATCTCACTCATTGAGGTTTTTTTTGTAAGCACATTTGATATGCTCTTAATAGATTAGGAGGTGGTTGAGGGTTATGAGACGACGTTCATTAAGAAACTTAAGTTGAGCCAAACTTTCTTGGAAAAAGTCATCATTGTTACGTATGTCTTGTAGAGAGATGCAAAGAGAAGGAATTTGGAACTTAAGAGGCAAAACAACTTCCATCCCATAGACCAAAGAAAAAAACATAGCACATGTATAGGTTTGAATGCTAGTGTGATAAGCCCATAAAGAAAATGGAATGCACATGTACCAATCCTTGCTAGTATCGTTGACTACCTTCATGAAGATTTTAGTTAAGGTTTTGTTAGAAGCTTTTGCCTATCCATTTTATTATAGATAGTATGGTGATGAGAAGCTTAATTTGATTCCAAAAGCATCACAAAGCTTTTGGACAATCTTGTTTTTGAAAGATTTGTCATTGTCTGTTATAATTTTATGGGGGGAAACCAAAATGATAGATGATGTGATGGTTTATAAAGTCAAATTTTTTATCAGTCTTAGTGGAGACAAGAGGAATGGCCTTGACCCACGTAGTGAAGTATTCAATAACAGTAATGATGAAACAATGATGGAGAGATGAATGAGGGTTAATATCACCAATTAGATCCAAACCCCATTGGGAGAAGGGCTAGAAGTCTTTGGCGACTTGTAAGGCATGGATTAGAATGTGAAGGAGGTTAGCATGTTGTTGACATTTGACATAATGTCGAATGTAATCACTACAATCTTGATGGAGTGTTGGCCAATAGTACCCATGTCAAAAGATACATTTGGAAACTATGTTACCATTAAAATGTACACCACAAACCTCACTATGGATTTCATTAATGGCAAATGGGATCTCAATACTAGTTTGGCATCTAAGGAGGAGACCATCACAACGTTGCTTATAGAAAAGTCCCCAAAGAATAATGTAATAAGTGACATGTTTCATGAAGGCACATCTCCCATTATTGGAGAGGTTAGAAGGGGTAATAGAAGAGGAGAGGTAATCCATGAGTTATTTGTACCATAAGTCATGTGGGTTATGTATTACATTACCTATAAAAATGATGTTAGTTGATACATAGGAGGCAATGTTAAGTAATGTATAGTGACACAAATTTTTGAGGAAGAGGGTGAAGAGGGTATGTGTGAATTAAGAGAAGCCATTGTGTCAACAAACTTGTTTGTAGATCAAGAAATAATTTGTAAGAGGTAGGAGTTGAATGTTTATAATAGTGTATCTATATAATGTTTATATCATTTTAGAATTTTTTTTTGCATAGGTAGGAACCATTAACCAGATTAACCACTGGCTAGAAGTCACCAAAAATGGTTATTGATTTGACACCCAATAGCTATTTAAAGCCCTAAGATCAAAGCTTCATATTCAGCCATATTGTTAGTACATTCAAAATCTAGTTTAAATGACAAAGGCATAGGCTCATCATCAAGAGGGATGAGGATGATCCCCACACCCCCACTATGTTGACATTTAGACCCATCAAAAAACATCATCATTTGATAGGAGATGTCATCGATGGAGAGCATTGTGATAGATTCATTAGGGAATTTGAGGTTTAAAGGTTGGTTATTAGGTAAAGGGGTGGCAACTAACTGGTCAACAATCATTTTCCCCTTGATAAAATTTTGTTGAATAAATTCCAAGTCAAATTCAACAAAGAGCATGAGCCACTGAGCTACATATTGGTTGTGATATGGCTTGGAATGCATGTATTTGAGGGGATCAATATGGGTGATGACGTAGGTTTTATGATTTAAGAGGTAATGACAGAGATTGGAAGCTACAAATACCAACACGAGACAAAGATTTTTGGTATGGGTATATTGAGTTTCATAATCAATAAGTGGGTGGCTTATGTAGTAAACCACTTGTTCTTGATGGTGATTATCTTGATGTGCAATCATAGCACCCAAAGAATGGTCTATTGCAGGGATGTAAAGGTAGAAAGGCTAGTTTTCTTTAGGTGGAATAAGAACTAGTGGGGAAAGGAGATACCTTTGGAGTGCATCAATGGCTTCCTAGAAATATTTATTCCAATGGAAAGAGACATCTTTTTTGAGGAGATGGTGAAAGGGTTGGCAATGATCTGACAATTGGGAGATGAAGTGGTGGATTGACTAAAGCTTGCCTTGCAGGCTACAGAGTTGTTTGATATTAATAGGTGGAGGCATGTCTAGTATTTCTCAAACCTTAGCATGGTCAACTTCAATACCATGAAGAGAAATGATAAAGCCTAAGAGATTACTGAAAATGACATCAAAGAAGTAATTTTTTGGGTTTAGTCAAATGTGATATTGGAGGAGATGAGTGAATATGATTTTGAGAATCGTCAAGTGATCTTAACAAAGTTTAGACTTTCTAAGTAAGTCATCCACATAGTCTTATATAATTTTTTGTAAGAGATCATGGAAGATGTAAGTCATGGCATGTTGGTAGGTTGTACCAGCATTCTTCAGACCAAAGGGCATGACTTGATAACAAAAAGTCCCCCATGCGATAATGAAAGTTGTCTTATGTTGATCTTCAGGAGCAACTAGGATTTGATTGTAACCTGAGAACCCATCCATAAGTGATAGCATCTCATGATCGGTTGTTAGATTAACAAGTTGGTCAATATTTAGCAAAGAAAAGTCATCCTTTAGACAAGCAAGGTTTAAGTCACAGTAGTCGGTGCAGATGTGGATTCCCCCTGTCACTTTTGTGATAGGAATAATATTGGAAACCCATTGCAGGTAGTTGATAAGTTGAATAAATTTAACAAAAAGGAGGCATTGGAGATCTTATTTGACAAGGAGAGTAATATGATGATGCATTTTGAAAAGATTTTGCTTAATAGGTTTAGCATCTCGATTAGTGACAATGTTATGGGTGACGATAGAGGGGTTGATACCAGGCATGTCATTATAAGACCAAGTGAAAGCTTTGCTATGGTCATTAAGAAATGTGACATAATTTAATTGCTCAAAGGAATCCAAATATTTGCCAATCTTAAGGACACAAGGGTTATCATGAGAGGGCAAATTGATGTCAATGGTTGATTCATTTAACATAGCTTGTGTTTCAGATGGGAGCGATAATTAGAAATAGGAATCATCTATACCTATGTATGTGATAATAACATCATCATCTTGACATTGGATAGTGTTGATAGTGGGAGAGTCTTCATCAATAATTTCAATATGAATGAGAGGAAGGGACCTTATTTCCTTACCCCAATGATAGGTGAGGGGGCCTAAATGGATGGCATTTATTGAATTTTTTTTAAGAGGTATAGATACCTCTAATTTGGTAGATGATGGTGGAGGAGAGGATGGAGAAGGAGAGACTGGCTCTTTGATAATTGGTATATGAGAAGGTTTGGTGAGTTTAGTTAGTTCATCAAAACCCACTCCATGTCACTTTTTGGCATTTTCAATGGTTTTATTGGTGGGATATTCAACGGGTGTATGAACACCCTATTCATAAAGACCTAAGCCAAATCCTTTCCAGGCACACCTATAAAGATAGGTGTGAGTGAAGATATACTTGTCGAGGAAAGGAAAGTCATAGGTAAATGGTTGTGGCAAAGAGGATGGATTACTAATAGCGAGAGCTTGATCAATTCCCCCATATGTGAAATTAGTTTGAAGGTTAGGGGGACCATATGGGATGACCATCCCAATATGGGGATCATAATTGGGGTGCATATAAGGATTTCCATACTCTTGTGGAGTATGGAACATGTTGAGTGTCAACAAATGATATTCTTTAAGTGACAAACACTTGAAAGTTTCCTCCATGGGGTCTTTATCAAGAATTTGTGTTATCAGTATCTATGTAATCAAGGTAGTGGAGCTTATGGAAGATTCAGAAGTATAATGTGGAGGAGATGATGTCTTTAATGGAATGAGATCATCATTTGGGATATAAGTCATGTTGCATGTTTTGAAAGGAGGTGGGTCAATGGGAATAACATGCACTTGCTCATTGTGCTCAAGCTTGATGCAGTGGTGTAAAGTTGAGGGCACACATGCCATAACACATATCCAAGGTCATCCAAGTAGTATGTTTCATTTGAACTCTCCTTATATAATGTATAAGAGCTCAAAAATTATGTGGGGACCCACACGAATATGTAAGACAATAATGCCCACAGTAGTAGTTGTGGTATCATTAAAGGAGTGGAGCACCACATCAGTTTGAGATATGCAATTGTCAGGAAGGGTTAGATATTTGTAGGCATGAATGGAGATAATAGTAATACTAGCTCCTCCATTGATCATGACTCTTTTGACATGAGTTTGATTAATATATATGGTGATAAAAAGGGAAGAATCCTGATCTTCAAGGTGTTGAAGTGGACTTTCTAAATCACCAAAAGAAATCAGGGAGATAGTGTTAAGAGAACTGAACAAATCTATAAGAGGTTGGGGATCATCAGGTTTTACCTCAATCACTTGCAAGGCACTAATCAAAGCTTGACGGTGTTGGGGTGAGTGTTGGATTAACTCATACAAGGACATTTTCATAGGGGTTTGGTGAAGTTGTTTCATCATTGAGTTTTGAATAACTTTTGAAGATGTTAGTTTTGAGACACCCAAGATGGAAATATTGAGAATTGAAGGAGGAGTGTCTTTAGAGAATAGATAAGCCTAAAAGGTAGTGACATTTTCCTTTCCTTTATCCTTTTGATTTTGTGATCGCATGGCCACATTAACCATGTTTATCTAAAACATAGGTGAAGGAGGTGGAAAAGGGGGTATGACAACATCTTTGGGTTTGAATTTAGGTGAAATGATATGAGGTTTATGGATGCCACAAGTGGAATAACAAGAAGGTTAATGAGAGTATCAACAAAGAGAGTGTAGATATCAAGGTGTTGTTGAATGAATGTTGTGAGAGCTTTACAACTCTCAGTGTCGTGTCTAGGTGAACGATGATATAGACACACTTATGTATCATCAAACTAAGATTGCTTCAATCTGAGAAGGTTATAAGGATTAATGGGAGGAAGAGTTATTATGGAAGATTAAAACAACTAGCATATTAAAAATATCTGAGAGCCTACAAGTGGGATAACACTTATTGTTGTAATAAGGGTAGACACCTTCTTTGGTTTAGGAGTCACAAGGGTGATTTTATGTGGCACCTTTTTAGGTGGTAGTGGAACCACATTTTCACTGACACTTTCTTGGTGGTAGGTGTCATGGTGTTAGATGTGAAAGGCCTACTAGGTGGCAGAGATAATAGTGGAGGTAACTTAGCCTTTGGTTTCACTTGGATCAATGATACCCTAACTAAAGTAGAGGGATGCAGTCCCAAAATTGAAGGCAAAGCTGAGGATGGAAGAGGGAAGGATCAATGAGATCTAGGAAGCTTAACATGCCTCTTAAGTTCAAGCCATATAAATCCAACTTATGGTTGGAGTAATTTCACCTGTGGATGAATTATATTAGAGACTAGGTGAATGCCTAGAGACTTGATCTACTTTAATGTGGTAAACACCTATGAGGGTGAGGGATCTGATGTACAAGGATGAGAATTTGGTGATTTTGGTGAAGAAGCTCTAACTTTGTCAAAGACCTTGGGGTAAAGGGTAGTGAGAGGATTGGTGGTAGAGGATGACACTTATTGTGTAGGATAAGGAGTTTAAGTTGGTCCCAAAATACCACATGATCTAGCTTTATGGAGTTAAGAAATTATAGATTTCCCACTAATGACAAGAAGGGTTTAGATGAAGTTGATGTAGGCCTTAAAGTTTCTTCTTTGGAAGACTTAGGTGATTGAGAAAGAGGGAAATTATTGGCCTCTACTACCTCGAGCCAAAGATGAGAAAGAGTCACAACGGGGTCTTCTTCGACAAAGACGGGAGAAGAGGTATGGTCTTCCATGGGTGGGGGAGACGTAGGCGAAGAAAGCTCCTCAAAGGAGTAAAGCATAGGTATAATTTATCCTTCTACATTTGGGTGAGGAATAGGTAAAGTATGATCTTCTATAGGTAAAATAAGTGGTAAAATTGGTTGAATTGGAGGAGGCACAATAGGTCTCTCATCTAGTGTAGGGATAGATAACACTAACTCTTTTAGGTGTGAAGGAGTGGATGGGGTACTACCTTCCATTGGTGGAAGAGAGGTAGGTGAAGAAGGTTTTTCAAGAGGGTATAGCATAGGAATGATGTTCCCCTCAACATGTAGTTGAGGAATGAGTAAGGTGTGGTCCTCAAGTGGTAAGAGGATAGGTAAAATGGGTGTAAAAGGAATTGACAATAAAGACTCCTCTTATGGAAAAAAGAGAGGTAAAGGAGGCCCTTCCTCATGTGGGAGTGGAACAGGTGAAGTAAGCTCTTCTACTCAAGGAAGAAGGATGGGAAAAAACTCCACTAATTATGGGGGAGGAGTAGGTAAAATGGGTACCTCTTGTTGTGGGAGCGGTTGGACTGGAGGTAAATAAAAGACCATATTGATCATATGGATATTATGATCACATGAGTTATCAGTCATGGTATGAAAATTATTTTGATTGGGTGAATGGTTAGGAAAAGGCCATTTGAACACATCCATATTTTGATTAATAGGTGCATTAGGGTTATCCAAGACAAGATCACCTTTGTCAAGCATGTCTTGAACAATGTTCTTGAATATTTTATAGTTATTTGAATTATGGCCTTTGACTCGATGATAGACACAAAAATCATCCTCCTTGTACCAAGTAGGAATAGGATGGGATGAATCAAAATATATAGGAGGCTTGATTTGAGGAAGGGTTATGGCTCCCTGTTGAAATAGTTTTTCCAAAATAGAAGTTTATGACTCCCTAATGGGAGTGTATCATCTTTGTTCGTACCATTGTTAGAATTGCTTGGTCATATTTTGTGAGGTCAAATAATTAGGTTGGTTTGTGGTTGTGGAATAAGCTGATTTAATGACCACCACATTGGTGGATCCTTTAGATTTTTGGTTAGAAGGAGAAGGTTTAGAAGAAGAGGAGTCATTTGATTTAGAATTGGCATTCTTACTACGTAACTTGAATCTATCTTCATCTATAACCCAAATCTTGAGTTTTTATGCCATTGTAAAGACTTCATCAAATGTGTGGAAAGTTTATACTCAGAGTGTGGATGAAATGTGCTTAACACATGCCCTTGAGAAGAGATCAATAAGCTCAAGTTGGGGTAAAGAGAAGGAGAGTTGATTGATTAAGCCTTTCCAGTGAGTGACAAAATCTATGATAGACCCACCATCAATTTATTTAATAGAATAAAGGTCTGTAATAGAAAACTTTTTAGAAATGTTGATAGAGAAATGGTTTAGGAATAATTGTTCAAGTTGGGTAAATGAAAAAAGGGAGTGCCGAGTTATAGAGCTATACCAATCCAAGGTAGCACCCAAAAGAGACATAGGGAAGGTGTAAAGTAGTAACACATCATCATGCCCTATTAAATAATAAACATGTCAAAATGCTCATAAATGCTATTGTGGGTCCTCTTTACTTTAGAAGAGAGTAAATTTGGGGAGTTCCCATTAGATTGGATAAGGGTGAATAGGCACAAAAGGATGGATGGGCTCATTTCATATTTTATCATAAGATAACACATTCTTTGAACCTGACACAGATGTCTCTAGACTAGACATCTTATCCGTCAACATCCTAATGAGGTCTAGAAGAGGATTGGTTTGGAAGATACCCCCTAATTTATAGGGAGCCTGATAAAAATTAGAGGTAGCATATGATATGGCTTGCTATGGTTGTGTTGACACAACACAGGGGTAGTGAGTCATAGGTTGGGGGGTAGAAATGAAAGGGGCTTGTCCCACTGGGTTAGAGACAATGCTTTGGTTGAATGTTGTTATTATAGGTTGGGTTGTTAGCATGGTTATACTAGGTGAAGGGTGAGTCATAACTCATGTAATTATAGGTGTGAGAATAGATGGGATGGATACCATCAAATTCTAAAATGGGGTTAGACTTGAATGAACTGCTTGTGGTTGTGAAGGCAGGGAAGTAATGATAGTGGTTAGGTGGGACTAGGTAGTTGGTGATACTAAAATTTGGGCATTGTTTATGATTGGATTACTTGTCAAAGTAGTGGTTTGAGTAACCATGGGGAACATAGTGGAGACAATTGAAAATGAATTTGTTTTCATTAGAGAAGTTGGCATACTATATAGTGGGTCACCCAAAGAATTTCAAGTTTGGCTCATGGTAAGGTAATGCTGAAGGGCTGCCATATTATGATAAAAAAATCTAGTAAAATCTTGATCTTTCTTAGGCACAATGAGAATTTGGTTAGTGTGGGGAGTATGCTCTATATTTGAAGTATGCTCCATGATAGAATTTGTAATAATAGGGAAGGTGGAAGTGGTTTCCAACTTGCATAATCGACAAGAATTTTGGCTTGGCTTCAGTCAATACCATGCAAGAAGTATAAACAGTCTTAGAACTCTGTATTAGTGATAAAGTGTGGAAAAATAAAGTTTTGATGCAGTTAGGTAGGTTATTTTAGCTTACTTTTTTGATCAAACTAAAAATAACTAAATTACATAGTCATTGATGTCGATCACTTGACCGAAGTCGGTAGGTTAAAGTCTATCAATGTTGGTAGATTTAACCTATGTTAGTCACCGTGGAGCCCCAAGAGATGAAAAATCCAATGTTTTAGAGACTTAGAGGCAAAATTTAGGTAAAAAAAGGATGCAAGACGTATGTATAATAAGGGTGAACACTCAAAAAACTTGATATAATAGGTTATACAACCTGAGTATTATGAATAGTGTTGATTTTGTAAATCAATGGAAAAATGTCCTTACCAACTCAAAAATATCGAAGGTAATAGAAAAAAAACATAAAACCACTAGTTATTAACTCCTAGAGATTAATTTTATTCTCGTGTTAGCTTATGCCTTAATCAGATAGTGAGATGAGAGTTTGGTTACCGAAGATACTAAAAAGTAATCTAGAGATAGTTTTAGGTTAGTTTTGGTGCTCAAGAGGAAATCTATGTTAGACCAGGTACACAGATTATTATAGGGGATTGCTTCCCACACTTCATGGAACTAAATCCAAGCTAGGATGCTTAGCCAAAATATACCTTCTATCTAGAGTTTATACTCCATTAGAGAATGGAGTGGGTCCTCCCCTAGGTGGTGAAATCTAAGTAGGATAGCTGGGTAGGGTAAGGTGATCCACTAGGGGATGAAATACTAATGGGCCTTATCTCAGGTGAGTTTAGATGTTTGTTTTTGTGATTGTGATATGGTAGTGTAACATTCATTTACTATGATTCATTCATATTTCATGTAATTAACTAGGTGAGCTAAATTGCAACAAGCAAACAATGAAGTACAATGAGTTTTAAACCCAAATCTGAAGTGTTTTGATTCAAATGAAAATAATGATGAAATAGGAGAAGAGAATGAATTTCACTATCCTAATGTGCATGTAAGAAAGAGATAAATAATAGATTCTTTTTAACTTTCAAGAAAAATGATAAGTTTTTTTTAGAGGCAAAAGAAAGAGAAGAGTGGCAAGGAAGAAGAAATTTCAGTTTATTGCCTTTAAACAGAAAATAAAATGTTGAATATTTAATTTTGAGGAAAAAGAGAAGAAGAAAGTGTAAGGAATAAAATTTTCACTATAATGCACTTAAATTAATGCTTAAAACACGTAATGAACCCAAGGAAAACTCTCGAGTCCCACTAGGCGTGTCAAAAATGTTTCACTAAATTTTGAATCTATTTGATGTTTAAGGAGAAATAGAGATGAAGGGTAGGGATTAGAGATTAGAGATAACCTAGATTGGTGTACACCATATCCAAATGATGTTGAGAACTCCTCTTTATCTAGGGAGGACTACCTATGAATAAGAAAGCACCACCACCAAAAATATTTGTTAGTGGATATATGAGTGGGCTCCTAAGCTACGCGCTTGTTTCTGGAAGTGTCTAACTTTATTAGGGATGAAAGACCACTTTTTGAAACAAAATGGTAATGAATAATAAAATGAAAGAGAGAGTAAGAGAGATATTCATACCATTCTTGCAGTCTAAGTGTAGCAGAGAGTGACATACTATAGGTAATATGAGTTATTTGTATTTTTGGAGGTTATTTAGGCAGGCTCAGGGAGGTTAGTGGAAATACATAGTCATCAATGTTAGTTAGGATACTGATGTCGATAAAGAAATATAACTGATGTCAGTTATGTGATAGATGCTGGTAAGGGCAATAGGTTCTCAGAAGGTTACATGATACTTTTTTAAGCTAGGAGGTAGATGTTGGTCAGGTTTGTGAGGTAGGGAAGAGTTGTAAGGGAGTGGGTAAGACTAAGGTGGGTCTAGATAGAGGGTTGGTATATTTGAATTAGATGTAAATAGGTGAAGGAGTTTTATAACTCCTTCATAGGGAAAGTCGAGATGATCGTAAAATGATAAACAGTATAACGTAAAGTAATTGTAAAGTGACTGTTTAAAAGAATTACAAAATATATGAACTGTGATTACCAAAGATATATTTAGCTGGTGAAATAGATGAATCATGAGTGCCAGATAGATGGATCTGATGAGGCATGTTGAAGTAATATGTGAATAAAAAATACAAGTGTGTGTTACTAGTTTAAAAGAATCCAAGCTCTATGTAGTATATCAATTCCTAATCTAGCCTGATTTGTGTAGAGTAATGGTAAGCCTAGATGTAGAAATTCGAATGTCAAAGCCTATACATGAATGATTGATTTTTTTCATTTTTGTTGACCCAAATACTAACTTGGAATTTTTATTAAGTAATTGATGTCGATGATCCTGCCAATGTCGACTGAGGGTTGACCGATGTTGGTGGTATGAGAATAGGTAAAAGGGCTATTTTTAGCCTATTTTCTGTTCCTTCTCTTACCAAGTGTGGTGTCTGTTAGAAAATGATAGAAATGCGAGGTTAAGAAGAACGTAGTTAGTTAGGAATTTATGTTAGGGGTCAGAACAAGTCATGGATAGTTATGATTAGGGGACTAAGTTTTGAGGTGATGTAGAGGGTAAGAATTAGTCTTAGGATGAGGTGGCCAAGTAAGGTGGCATAAGTAGTTTTTAATTTACTTAATTAAATATTTTTAAATTAATTAAATGTGGGAGGGGTGAAAACATGGGTTATGAAGACTAATTATTAAAAGGGGATCAAGGGGAGTTTCAACACAGGGAGTTACGCATGTGTGTGATGTAATTTTGGTGTCTATAATGCTACTGTCTTCATCTGCCTTCAGGTCAAATCTTGTGTTTGGATTTGATTTTATTGATTTGAGGTGTTGATCATGGTCTAAAATGAGTACCTATAGGCTTAGGGCTTGTAGGTCACTATTGGACTATTTAGAACTATAAATCTAACTCTTGAGTTATAGACCTTTCTAAAACTATCAAACCATTTCACACCTCCTTATCACTCCCTCAAGGGCTCATAGATGCTTATGACCAAGTCTCATGTCACCTTCAAGCTACCATACAGTCTGTATAGACCTGTAGGTGAAATCATCTTATATGCATGGTACGTGTATTGAAAATTAAAGCATTTAGTCAATTTGAATCTCCTAATGAAGGAAATAGGGTACTCATTGACATTAATTCGTGAAGATATTTAGCAAGTATTTCCCATAGCTCTGATCATATTCCAAACACTTCTATAGTTTGTATAGGTCTGTTTATGAAAGAGATAGTTGTAATTCTCATTTAAAGTGTGCTTGGACTAAAATATTAAATTATTCACACTTTCAATAGTGAAATGTTAACTCATAACCTTATAACATGATGTATAACTAGTATTTGAGCCAATTTGACAATCAAACCTATAGTAAGACTATTCAAACCTTGACCATATCCCTAAAGAGAAAACACTTGAAGAATATAGAAAAAAGACACATCTCAAATAAAAAATATGAACTCCATGAAATTAAGGGATATTCCATGAGTAATGAAGCATTAGAAACCTCTGAGAGTGACCACCATGAAGACAAAATAGAAACTAATAACATGATTCAATGAAATAACTTGTTCATCAAGACACCTTTCTTCTAAGTAAAAACACCTCATGGAGATGAGTTGGATGATGAAACCACCATGAGAGGGAGCTATCTGACCTCTACAAACCACCCTTAAATCTATTCCTCTCCATCAATTTTTAAAGTGGATAAATAGGTGTAAGAGCATACCCATTTTAGATGAATAAGCCATAGTGACTTGCTGTCACTCTTAGCAATTTTGAATAAAGAAGAGTAAAAAATTCCACTAATTTAAAACTTACTAAGAACCTTAACAATAGCTAAAATTTTAGCTTCTAACTCTCTCTCTCTCTCTCTCTCTCTCTCTCTCTCTCTCTCTCTCTCTCTCTCTCTCTCTCTCTCTCCTAGCTGTACCATTTAATTCAAATTTGCCTTCTTAAGTTACTAAAGGTAGTGATAGAGGAGAAAGGGTGTCTAAAGTGTCAGTTTGACTTAAAACTTGGTCCAAAGCTATAAAATGATCTGAAATAGCCCATGGGACATTTAAAAACTATTTATAACTAAAAATTAATCTTTCAATGTCATATAAATTCTTTTAAAGTGTCCTTTTGCCAAGTTTAGGCATTGAACTATAGATGCTGTCAGAATCAGACTATCCCTAAACATTCTCTAACTTGTTTCTAACACCAAGGACATTGGGAATCCTCTTGAAATGTTTTCTTCTTGGAATGGTATGTCCAATAGTTCCACATGGGCCAAAGGGTTGCCAAATGAACATTTTCGCATATGAGAGTCAAATAAAAGGTTAGTGCTTAATAATATGACTCTAATGATAGCTCAATAACCCTTTATAATGACCTTGAACCATATTAAATATTTTAATATGTATGAGAATTCCAAGACCTTGTAATTGACCTTTATGACTAGACAAGTGAACATAAGACCAAAACTTGGACAATGATAAACAAGGACACATATGACCATATAGGAACCCTTTAATACCATTATAAGACCATGAACAATACCATGACAAGATTTTGACAGCCCTATAAAAGTTTAAATTTATATGGGTTTGACCATATTTTGACTTGTAGTTCAAAATTTGGTCAACAGTAACACTTAGGATGATTTTCCCTAATTTTGGATTTTGCCAATATGTCATCAAAATAGTCTTCCACAATGTCATAGAATATATTCTAAAAGATGATGATCATGGCTTGTTGATATGTTGGCCACACATTTAATAGACTAAATGGCATGAATTGGTAACATAAGGTGCCCCAAGGTGTAATAAATGTTTTTTTGGGTCTTTAAGTGCAATTTTGATTTAGTTATAGCCTGATAAACCATCCATTAGAGACAACATTTCATGTTCTGCTATATAATCAACTACCATTTCAATGTTTGGGAGTATAAAGTCATCTTTTAGATAATCTTTATTAATAACTTGAAAGTATGTACCCACTTTTATTCATGTGGAATTTTTTCTTACTAGTATGATATTTGAGATCCACTTAGATTAGTTAATGGGCCTAAAAAATCTGACCTCTAACTATTTATGTAATTCCTCTTTGACTAATAATGCCACTTTGGGATACATATTTCTAAGTTTTTACATGATTATTTTTGCATCTGCATGGACCATTATGCGATATACAACATGTTATGTGTCTAATCATGGCATGTCTACATATGACCAAGAAAAAACATTCACAAAATCTATCAAGAGGAGGATGATTATTTCTATACTTCAACACTGAGGGTAGCTGTCAGCTTAATAATTTTAGGATTTTTCTATGTGCCAATGTTTACATCAATGGTGTCTTCAATCAACAATGCGGATCCATATTGTAATCATGCCAGTTTTGGGAGAAGGTTGATTCCTTGTCTACTAGTGCCTCAGAGGGTTTTTCACCAATAAATTTGTCTTTGATTTCTATTATGCCTTTTTTTCCTACCCCTTCAGTTTTATAAAACTAATACTCCTATTTACCATAGAGATGACCTAGTCATAAAATTTAAAATTGCAGTCAGAGACCTATGTCAATTAGTAAAATTAAGAACATGCATGTCTTCAATTGAGTGATTTAGGTAATAATTTATTTATGAATTTGTATCTATATTATAATGGTTTCAAAAAGCATTTATGGTTGAATGAATAAAATTTGTGTATATATTATCATTGTCAACATTTATTTTCAACCATGATGGTTTAGTTGATAGAATTTATCAAATTGCATTAAAATGAAGTATTTGTTGTAGTATTCCCAGTTTGAAAAAGAAAATGTTTCCTATGATTTATCAGAATTGAAAAATATTATATTGACTTGTTACAATGGTTCTCAGATTAGTCTCACTCACAATTTGTTTGTAACTATAGAATGTTGGCATTGTAAGTGGTGAAATAAATAAGTTTGGTTTAATATTGAACCTAAGCTATTGTATTCCTAAGGTTTATTAATTATATTAAGTGGTTCTAAGTTTCTAAATTTATACACTATCCTATGGTAAGTATTCATTGAAGGTGGTGGACCTAATTCAAAGACTCTAAATGGTCATAGGGTGCTTATTGATTTCGAAGGTTAATTTCAATTAAACCTATGTTATTAACTCTAGGCACAAAGGTTTTATGACATAAGGTGATTGTTTGATTTTAAAGGTTAATTTTGAAATTAACTCAAGTTTTGTTCAATATCAAGGCTCATGTTAATGTGGTTCAAATAACAAGTTGACAATCTTAATTGACAGCTAGGTGGCAAGTTGATAGGTTGGTTTAATATCAAATGTGTGGTATAGGTTTCAAGATCTCTATGAAATCAAAGGTGGTTCAAAGGACTTTAATGCAAATTGTACATGCCTTAGTTTACATAAATTGATTTTTATTTAGTAATAAATTTGATCATAACTAAATTTGGAAGTCGTGCTAAATAGATTAATAGTTAGCTAAATCGATTGCCTTAAATTAAGTACTAATACCATACGTGCACATAAGTACATGATGTTAAAACATGGACTTTGGTTACAAATAGTCTTATTTTTCATTTAGTTGGCCATTTTAAAAAATCTCACCTACAAAAGAGACACTCTACTAGAATAATCTTGAAAAATTACTGACGAAAAATTGTAGACAAGAGGTTATAAGAAAGCGCAGATAGGTACACCATCATTAAGAATGAATTAGTTTTAAAGAGATAGTTGTAGTTTTTCATTTTGACTAGTTTGCATGGAAATAAAATAATAGTTTTTGGGTCTACATGGTTTTTTATAAATTTTGGGTGAGATAAACTTTTATCTTAATTTTTTTTGCATGCATATATTCGTGGTGATAAAAAAAGTTGGAAAGAATTCTAGGTTTATTGTGTTTCATTTTGTGGTATGAGATTTTTCATTATAAAGCTGGTCATCTTGATTTTCAAAGTGGATTTGATTATAGATGAACACTATCATTTAAAAATAAATTAAGTATATTTGAACTATGTCTGAGATGATTTTTGAAGATATATTATGAATATACAATATTTTGGTTCTAGTTTTCTGTTGGTTGATATTGTTACAGTGATAACTTTTGCTCATATTTTGTATTTCAAAACTATAGTTTCATAAATACATGAGTTTTGAAGGATAAGCACTACATAGTTATTTTTATAGAAATATGAATGAATATGAAGGTGGTTTTATGGGTATACTGTGAGAAAACTTTGTTGAAGGATTTTGATAGATATAGTTAATACATGTAATATATATAGTTTTCTAAACTTAGAAGGTTATTTTCAAAGATATTAATATATTTTTTGGGTTTCATTTCAAAGTCATGAATATTTGAAGAATAGTAAGTAATTAATAGTTTTGTAAAAACTATGATATGTGGCTTTTATGAGTTTCGATATGATGTTCTGAGAAGGGTATGACCATGTCAATAATCTTATAATAGTTCATGGATTTTCTATCAAATTTGTTCTTTAAGAGATTATAAAGTTGTTGACAGTTCATGGGAAATACATTTAGTTTACAAGAATGTGATGAAATGTATGTTGAAATTACTCTTCTAAGTTTTCATAAATATATATAGTTTGTAGTCTATGGATAAAATGTATGCTGTATAAGTGGAGAGTGCAATGAGAACAAAATGTAAGAAAATATGGTAGAATATTTTGAAAATAAAATTATGAGAATATAATTTTATTATTAGGGTTTCAATTTGAAATATTATGATGATATATGACATAATCAGATAATTTAGTTTCAGTCAGTAGAATTAGTTGAATGATTATTTTGTTGATAGCTAAAATTGTTATAAGAGATTGGAGGTTTGCTATATTGAAATACAATTGTTATTTTAGTTTTATAGATGATTTATTCACTCTTTTGATACTCAATCATATAAAATCAAAATTTGAATATATTTCAAACTATATATAGGATGTAAGGATAAAACCAACTAGGTCCAAATAGGAATAGTGATAGCAAATAAAAAAGAAATAATCTTTTTGATAGTATGAATAAAGAGGCACCAAATAGGCAATTTTCTAGAGACGTTTTTAGGGTTAGACGGTTTAGCTCTAGATATGCCAGTAGAGGAGCCATAATGTCTATCTATTTTGATGTCACTGATCCTAAATTTGAGAATGTATTAAATAATATACCCTTTAATATTATAAATCACAAGGATAATAAACTGCAAAATAATTATGGCCATAAATTTAGATCCAAAATCTTATTTTTATAGTATCTCTTTCCATCAACTGCAGAATAATTTGAACCAACTACTTATTCAGTCATCTAGTTAATAAAGAGTCCATGATGTTAATGAACCAACACAGCTGGTCAATAAGATAATCCATGCAAAGAATTTTGTGAATTTTGCCTTGCCTTCTTGTTTTAGTGAGCCTAAACCACCTCAAAAGATGCTTATTACAGGGTATAAGAAACTAAGTTTGAAAAATCTTCCTCTTATCATACATTCAACCAATTCAAAGAAGTGTTTAAATAGTCAAGATGAATCAGATACTCCAATAAAAATAAAATTTATGAAGTGGGTTAAGTTGGAGGTAGATGATTTTGAAAGTGATTCAAGAACTAAGCTGATTCAATTTCTTGTAGTTGAGTTGGAGTATAATGAATATTTCAATGAAAGAGGTGAACCTATAATTGAGGTTTTATATGATTCTAATGACTCTTGATCATCAAAAAGATACTTTTAAATTTTGAAGTTAAACTTTTAAGTTGTTAAGACTTAATTATATTAAAAATTTTGATACCTTGGTTATAATATTTTAGAAGTGCATCAGACTTTTAATTTGATATATATATATATATATATATATATATATATATATATATATATATATAAGTATTTTTGATTATATGCATTATAGAATTAATATCAATAAGGATATCATTTAAATTTGAGTTATTCTATTATTTATTGAAATATGTATTTCTAATTATTATTAATTGATTGAAGGGTCCCCACTCATTATAAAATATCTAGTTTATTTTCAAATAATTGATCTCTTAAGACTTTTAAGTCTTGAATAAACCTTAACTAATAACTGTAAATATTAATTGACTTGTAAAATTTAATTATTTAAGTCAACAAATAACTAACTAAATTTAGTTACAACCTCTTTTTCAACCAATTTTGAAGTATAAAATAAGATCAAAGATTTATTAAAAGAGGATGAACAACACAGGTATTGAAGACTTATACATTGTAAAGTCAATAATTCATCTCTCTCTTCTATGCAATTTCTCTAGGATAGCATGATTTTTGTAGATAAATCAATGATATTTTCTCTAATAATTGAGTATATTACTTAGAAAATATAAGAATATCTAATTTTATATTATCATTCATAACAGATTATCTGAAGTTTATCAAATTTAACATTTTTTTGATGATTATTTATTGCAGTCCTATGTGAATAATCTAAGTATTCAACTTTAATAATAATAAAAACTTCATTGTTTGTGACATTTCGTTGATCTAATTGATTATAAAATTTATTTGTTCAAGATATATTGTAGAGAAGATGTTGGTTTCTAAAATAAAATTAATCTATTTTGCTAAAATGACTCTCTTTGTTAAAACATGAATGTTTTATCTATATTGTGTTTTATTTTGAATTAACTTTTAATTTAGTTTAAGTTTAAAGCTAGTTTAATATCTAATTGATCTAATTTATTTTTTTATTTTTAATATAATTTGTATTTAATTTACTATTTATTCCTGATTTTCTTATTTAAGTTATGTTTCATAAGTTAATTTTCTTTCTTTAGTTAGTTTTGTTCTTAGTATAGTTAGGTTTTAGATTAGTTTATATTAGATTGTTTTAAGATTTTTAAATTAGTTTGTTTAGTTGGTGGTTGTTTTATTGTTTATTTTATTGATTGTTGAGTTATGTCTGTGATACTTGTTTTATTGAAGATATATTTATAAATTGATTTACTTTTTTATCTTCGTTTTGCATTTGTATTTCTTTGTTTATTATCTTAGTGTTATTTGAAAGATATTACAACAAAGTAAAGTATTACTTTGAGAATATATTATATTATTGAATCAGATTGTTTTCCTTCAAGAGATTATGTTGTTCATAGACCTTCTCTATCGAATATGATAGATTACATATTCATATTTGAATTGATTCATTATTTGATAAGTGAATTTTTTAATTATAATGGAATATATTATATTCAATAGCTTATTTGTTATTTTTCAAAATATTTAAAAACACTCATGTCTTTAAGATAATATTTGAACCTTTAGAACCTTACCATTAGACATGTATGATTCCAATTTAACCTTCGTGATAGGTGAAAGGGTTAATTAATTGACAAAATAATTTTTATCGTCAACCAATTTGATGACTCCGTTGGAAAACTTTAAAAAAACTTATTTATTTAAAACTGTATTTTCTTTTTTTTAATAATATTTAGAGGACAACATCTTATTATCCAACCTAGAATTGATATTGTTAATGAACATGTTGATGTTACTTTTAATTTAATTCGTTATGCATGGTATAATCCCCTCATAATTTTTAACATGTCATACAAGTCATAAACAAAGAAGAAGAAATTGTAGAATTTGAAATAGATTGATATTTTAATCTTACTCATGAAACTCAACAAGATATTTTAAATATTAATAGATGAATTCTTAGAAGATAGAACTAAAATTTTAGCTACTAATGTTAGACCTAGAACTTATTTTCTTTTTCATTATTTTTTACTTGATGATTTAGTTATGCCCTCTGAACCTATTGATATAAATATATAATTAAATTAAATTAATTAGGTTCAAGAAATTTAACTATTTAAATATAAAAGACTACTAAAATTTTCAATGGGAGACTAAGCAGAACAGAGGATACAGGACATGATTCAAGGTTTGTAAGACAATAAAGATCAAGATCTCACTGAAGATGAAGTTGGTTTTAAAGCTAAAGTAGAATAATAAATAACTTTAAATCTATGGATTTTTAGAAATCCACTTAATAATGAAAATCATCTAGATAAGCCACCTTATTTAAAAAGATTAAATATACCGATTTTTTTTGAAGCTTCTGGAAATCTTGGAAAGATTATTTAGATGCATTTAAGTTAGTTTGTGCTACTCTTAGTACAACAAGTCAAAAGATTTATTTAAATTTTTTTGCTCAAACACTTGAAGGGAAAGCTTATCAAAAGTTTATTAGTTTATTTTATAAAGCTATCATCACTTGGAAAGATATTGAAGATTGTCTAGAATTAACTTTTGAAAAAGCTAAATAAGATCTAAACCTAGTCAATGATCTTGTAAATTTTTTCTTGATCCAGACGAGACCATATACCATTTCATTATCAGATTTATTAAGTTGCATCAAAATATTATTTATGATCTTAGACCTTCTAAAAAATTATCTAGACTTTACTTTTGTAGTGTTTTACCTTTGAAGTATAAAATGACCTTAGAGGATAGAGACATTATAGAATATGATGAAACTGTAACATTCTACATTAAGTATGAAAATAAAAATGTATTGAATTTAAAGATATGTCTTCTATAATTATAAATTTAAATAATACAATTTTTTAAAAATCCATTCAAAGTCTAGAAAATGAACTAGTCGCTGTTAAAAGATAATTGAATGATAAACCTTCTTCATCTAGAATCATTGTTGAAAGTAGAAATAAAAAAATTTCTCATTATTGCAATGTAAGTGAATTGGATCATGATCTAGGTTCATGTATTATTTTTTAAAAATTTAAAAACTTTATTAAAAAAAAAGATAGTATATCTGTTGATTTAGCACACAACATAAATATGCATTCTCTTGATGATCTATTAGAAAATGAACTTGTTTATGTTGTTAATACTAGAAACAACGATTATAACTCTTCTCAAAATAAAAATATAACAAATAATAATTCTTATTTTAAAGATAAATGTAAATGAACTTAGAATAATTCTTCAAGTAATTCATTTGATATTTTTTTTCAATTTTTGTTATCAACTGGTTATAGTAATACTCAATATCAACCTTATAAGCTTAAGAATTTTTGACAATCTGATGCTAAAGATTATAATATAATTGATAATTTATCTATAATTAAAACTAGATTTTCATTATTACAAGCATCTAATCTTCTAGGATAACTTGATAAAATTAATGAGGTTGTTAAGAATCCTAAAAATAATGTAAGATTACAAAAAGAAGATAGTAATGAATAATCATCTATTTTTTCTCAAAGTTATGATCCTTCGATATATCATATACCTTTATTTTATATTTTAGTCAAAATTATTAATAAGATAATCTATAATTGTATCATAGATATAGGTGCTTCAAAAAATATAATGTCCAAATTTATTCTAGATCAATTAGGTATTTTTTATGAAATTGACAATATGAATTTTATTGGATTTGATTTAAGACAAATTAAAAGTTACGATAATTTTGGAGATAGTCATTAAAATTGATCAAAATTAAAGAATTTGATGTATGACTAATATCTAAATTTTATACATACCTAATAATTATGTTATGTTATTAGGAAGAGGTTGGTCAAAGGCAACATGTGCTTTTTTCAAGAAAGATATTACATGGATTCTTGCTAGTAATGAGATTGATTTTATAAAAAAAGATGATTAATTTAGTACATCTATAGAATCATCCACTTCTTTCACTCTTGATTATGTTTAGATAAAAATTAGAACTTATGAGTTGTTAAATTTAGATGAATCAAAAAATCAGCATAAAAAATTATTTAAGAAAAATATTTTATGGTCACTATATTTCAATGGATCGTGTTCTAAACATGAAAATAGTGTTGGAATTTGTTTAATCTCTCTTTGTGGTAGGATATGTAATTTATGCTTACAAATTATAATTTAAAAATATTAATAATACAATAAAATTTGAGGCATTATATCTAGATTTGAAAAAAGCTATTGTACTTAATATTAAACATTTAAAAGTCTTTGGAGATTCTGAATTAGTTATTAGACAAATTTGAAAAATTTAAAAAACTAATCAAACTCATCTAAATCATTATAATCAAAAGATTTAGTCTTTACTTGAACATTTTTAAGCTTTCAATATCACTCACATACTTAGAGATTATAATTATTGAGCTGATAAGCTTGATGTTTTTGTATTTAACCCAACTCAAAGTGAGAGTGAATCAATCATAAACTTCTCATTTTTTTGACTTAAAATTCTAGATTTGAATGATAGTTGGATTGTTTTTAATTATGATGAACACAAATATTTATTTATTAAAGGAATTATTTTAATCATGATGATTATATATTAAATTGTGAAGATTATCTGCAATTAAGTACTAATAAATTACTTATTAATTTAATAAGTTTGGAATCTATGTTTATACTTAATGATCAACTTAAAATTTTTAGAATGAAATAAATTTATAGAAAAATTATAGGTGAAAATATTCCTATCAACTTAGGTACAAAACATGATCCTAAATATGTGTATTTAAGAATTCAAGTTACTGCTAGTGAGAAGGTAAAATTCATTAAATTATTAAAAGAGTATTGATATGTTCATTTGATCATACATAGATCTTAAAAGTTATAATAATGATATTATTAAACATGATATTCCTATTAAATTTGATATTAAACATGTAAAATAGAAAATAGAAAAAATTAACCTTTTATTAGAGGATATCATTAACAAAGAGCTAGATAAAATGATTGATGTTGGTGTCATTTTTTCTATAAAATATTTTGAATGGATAGCTCATTTGAACCGGTTAGAAAGAAAAATGATGATATTAGATTATATGTTGATTTTAGGGACCTAAACAAAGCTAACATTAAAGATATTTTTTTAATACCTAGTATAGATCAAATTTTATAACAAAGTACAGAATAAAAAATGATATTGTTATTAAATGTATTTTTTGCTTATAATTAGATTTTTATAAATCTTAAAGATAGACATAAAACAAATTTTACTACTCGTAGATAGACTTTTACATATAATATAATGCCATTTGGATTAATAAATACATGATCTACTTTTCAAAGAGCTATGCATGTTACATTTGATGACTTGATTGACATTGTTATTCAGGGCTACCTTGATGATCTCATCATTCATTTGAAAATATGTAAAAAACATTTAGATAATTTTTATGAAGTTTTCAAAAGATGTCAAAAATATGATATTTTTTGAATCCAAAAAAATCAGTTTTTGATATTATCGAGGGTAAATTATTAGGATACATCATTTCTAAAGATGGTATTTCTATAGATCCTGAACATATTAAAGCCATTAAGAAATTACTTCCTCATAAAGATCAATCTAGTTTATGATCTTTCTTTGGTAAACTTAATTTTGTTAAAAAAATTATATCAAATTTTATTGATAAGTCTAATTCTTTGTAATTATTGATTAAGAAAGATAAATCTTATACTTAGAATGAAGGTGATGATTTAACATTTAATAACATTAAAAATGTCATTACAAGTGATCTAGCACTTACTAAATCAAATTTAAATAAAGCATTCATTTTTTATGTTAATGCTATCAAAAAAACAATTGGATCTATTATCACTCGAAAATTTGAAAATAATGATGAAAAATTAATTGGTTACAAGAGTCAATTTTAAAAAGTTGTTGAAAGTAGGTATCCTCTATTTGAAAAAATTATTTTCTCATTAATTTTCTCTTCAATTAAATTTTGTTATTTATTGATGGGAAATAAATTTATAGTGCAATCTAACATACCTATTTTATCTTATCTTTTAAAACAACCAACCGTCCAAAGAAGGTTGGTAAAATAGATATTATGAATTTAAGAGTTTGATCTTGAATTCAAAACTTAAAAAATAATCAAAGATAATGACTTGGTAAAATATTTAGTTAAAAATACTTATTCAAGTATTAATGTTTTAGTGTTGTCTGTTGATGATAATTTGAATGCAAAGCCTCATTTAAAGACCATGAAGATTTTTAATTTTTTTTAAAATATTAAATTTGATCTTAAATGAATAAATAAAATTGTATGCTTTTTGAAGATGATTGGTATCATGACTTAGTCTTTTATTTTCAAAATCGAGGTTGTCCTAATAATTTTAATAAGAAGCAAAGACATTCGTTATGTTTAAGATCTTTAAATTTTTAATTATTAATTTTTTTTCTATTTTATCAAAATAGAGATGGTGTTTTATAAAGGTGCCTTAAAAATAACCAAGTGCAAAAGGTTTCTTAGAGGTTTTCATGAGTAAAATTATGGAAGATATTATGCTACAAAAATTACTATTTATAAGATTTTACAAGTAGATTATTATTGACCTACACTATTTCAAGATGCTTATGAATTGATTTATTCTTATATGTTACGCCAATTATTTATTGGTAGAGATAAGTTACTTGTAATACTTTTAAATCTTGTTATACCTGAAAAATTATTTACAAAATGATGTATTGAGTTTATTTCAGACACACATCTTCCTTCATCAACTAGTCATAGATATATCTTAACTACAATAAATTATTTCACTAAATGACTTGAGGTCAAAGCACTTAAAATTTATATAATAAGTGAAGCAATTTCATTTTTAAAAAAATAATTTTTTTCAAGATTTAGAGTTCTTTTTGAAATCATTTATGATAATAGACTTTAGTTTATTTCGAATGAATTTCTAATTTTTTAAGAAAAATATTCTATTATATCTAGTCATTCATCTAAATATTACCTTTAGGGTAATAATCAAGCTGAGTCAAGAAATAAAAATTTGATTTCAATCATGAGAAAATTAGTTTGTGAAAATAAATAAAATTAACATCTTAAATTTTTTGAAGTTTTATGGACTGATATAACTATTATCAAGATGGCAACTAGTTATTCACTTTTCATACTAGCATATGGATTTGAAGTCAACTTACCAATATAACTTCAGATTTCTTCAATTAAAATTGCTTTACAATATATTTTTGAAGATACTAATTTGATTAAATAAATATTATATGATTTAATAGCTCTTGATGAGTTAAAAGTGACAACATTATAAAAATTAGAAAGGGCTAAACAAAAATTGAAAAAAAAATTTGATAAAAAAGTTTTTAATAAAAAATTTAAAGTTGGTGATTTAGTTTTATATTGGGACAAAGCTCATGAAGATCTTGATAAGTATCATAAATTTGATTCATTATGGTTTGATCCTTATCATGTTATAACTGTACTTAGAAATAATGATTTTCATTTAAAATATCTTGATGGGATCTAGTTATGTTATTCAGTTAACGACCATCATTTGAAATTATTTCATAATTAACTTCCTTTTGAATTTATTTATTCCATTTTATTTTGTTATTTTATTTTATTTTCTATATTGTTTTATTGTTTCTTGTTTTGTTTGTTTGCTTTTTGTTGTTTGTCTTTTATTTTTGAAATATCAACAAATATTTTAAGTAGATGAAGTTTTTACGTTAAGAAGGGAGAATAAAAAGATATTGTAATATAATTAGAAGTATTAGTTATTTTGAGATATTATTCTTTATAAATTTAGTTTTTTTTATACATGAATAATATATGTTGAGTTATAATTAGTTGTTGAAGTAATATTTTATTTTTAGATATTTTATTTGAGCCATTTATATTTTTTTATACATCCATCCTAAACTTCTCTATTACATCATTCTTTTTCTTCGTATCATGCTAGTCAAATTTTTCATCCTTTATTAAAAATTATTATAAAGGGGTTTGCACATAACTACTTGAGAAATGATTTACCTGGATCACTCTTAAGATTATATTTCTTGGTACCTAACGAAATAGTAACAATAGATAATGTTGAAGGTAAAATCATCGTTGATATTTGATCGTGGGTGATAACATAGTATGTATATATGGTAGTTTGATAATAATATAGTTGCACATATCATTACCATTCACCAATATAGTAAGCACATAAATAAAGTATTTTCCTTTGAAGTTTCATTTGAAGTTTTAGTTTAAGGTATAATATCTTCACTTAGTAAAATGGTGTAATATCTATATTCTTCACTCAACAAAACATAGTCCAATTTATATTCTCACTGATTAATAAAATGATATATCTATATTTTTTACTCAACAAAATACAGTCCAAAAAAAGAATCTGTGTAAAACTCCTCTTGTATAGAATCAATTTTTCATTTTTTTGATATAGTTATTTGTCTAATATTGTAAAATTTTTCATTGCCATATATATTAGCCTTATACTTTTGATCAACTGTCTCTTTTTCTTCAAATATTATCATATATAACGCACACAAAAATCCACTCAAAAATCATGTTAGAAATAAAGCTAGAGTGCATCTGGTATTTGATCATTGGAAAAAATTATATTCTAGTTGAACATTGCTAAACGGAGTCGAAATAATAAACACAGTGTAGTTTACACGCAGTTCAGTTTATACTTTGATCCAGTTTTAGAGGGAACATTGTTATTGAACATTTTTTGAGTTTAGATAATAGTATATTCACCAAAGAAAAAAATTAAGTGTAGTAATATAAAACACAGTAAATCATGTCATTAAAATTTGTGGAAAGCTAAAAATTAAAAAATCTATTACTTTATGAAAGTCACACATATACATTAGAATGCAAGACTTAGATAAAATACATTTGAAGATGTATAAAATACGCCAATTAGATAATAAAATGTAAAGGACGTGTGCATATAAAGATAGATACTGTTATAATCACCCAAGAAAATAATCACATTGCAAATATTGCAAAAATAGAAGCCAAACAAATATTTAAAAAAATGAAAAAACAAGCATCTATAAGTGTCAAAACTCCAAAACATATTATTGTTGACAATGTGGCCATAACATCAAATGCAATTGCAGGTCAACTCCCACCAATTACAAATATTAAAAGAATAATTTGTCGTATCAGAAAAAAAATAGCTATAAATTCATCATCTTTAGAAACAATAAAAATACCAGAGTATTTCAAAAAAACTATGACTGGTAAAGAACTTTTATTGTTTGATAGTGACCCTGAAAAATATCATATCATAATTTTTAGTACAAAAAAAACACTGAAAGTAATGGATGCCACTCTAGACTAGTTTACAAATAGCACATTCAAATGTACTCCACTATTTGATCAACTATACACCATTCATATTTTAAAGAATCATATAATGATACTTGTGATATACACTTTAATACAAAACTATATATATATATATATATATATATATATACATATATATATATATATATATACATATATATATATATATATACATATATATATATATATATACATATATATATACATACATATACATATATATATACATATACATATACATATACATATACATATATATATATATATATGTATAGAATGCAAGACTTAGATAAAATACATTTGAAGATGTATAAAATACGCCAATTAGATAATAAAATGTAAAGGACGTGTGCATATAAAGATAGATACTGTTATAATCACCCAAGAAAATAATCACATTGCAAATATTGCAAAAATAGAAGCCAAACAAATATTTAAAAAAATGAAAAAACAAGCATCTATAAGTGTCAAAACTCCAAAACATATTATTGTTGAAAATGTGGCCATAACATCAAATGCAATTGCAGGTCAACTCCCACCAATTACAAATATTAAAAGAATAATTTGTCGTATCAGAAAAAAAATAGCTATAAATTCATCATCTTTAGAAACAATAAAAATACCAGAGTATTTCAAAAAAACTATGACTGGTAAAGAACTTTTATTGTTTGATAGTGACCCTGAAAAATATCATATCATAATTTTTAGTACAAAAAAAACACTGAAAGTAATGGATGCCACTCTAGACTAGTTTACAAATAGCACATTCAAATGTACTCCACTATTTGATCAACTATACACCATTCATATTTTAAAGAATCATATAATGATACTTGTGATATACACTTTAATACAAAACTATATATATATATATATATATATATATATATATATATATATATACATATACATATATATATATATATATACATATACATATATATATATATATACATATACATATATACATATATATACATATACATATATACATATACATATACATATATATATATATATATATATATATATACATATATATATATATATATATACATATATATATATATATATATATATATACATATATATATATATATATATATACATATATATATATATATATATACATATATATATATATATATACATATATATATATATATATATATATAAGAGTTTTCAAAGCATTGAAAGACATCAAAAACTCTCTATATCTAGTAATTCTCATGACAGACTTAAAATAGCTGCAATTAGAGTATTTTAGTTTACCTTACCCAAAATTATTCATAGAGAATGTTTCTCACACCTTAATCAATGCCTTTGGTAAAAACTTTAAGCATAAATACTCTAAAAATTGTATGAAAGAGATTTAAATTTTGCACTCCAAGTCTGTCAATTAGCTACACTAGCGTACGTTCTAGTAGAGCATATGTCTAAAACATTCCAAGATTTGTGAAACTCTCCATACTATAAACTCGATAAGCTAGATAGAGAAATAAAAATGACCTTCAAGAAGTAGTAAAATACTGTGAAAACACTTGGATTGGTTGGATAATTCACCGTACAAAAAAAATAAGAGGTAGATTTATAATTGACCTATATAACTATTATAAAGCCATTACCACCGGTCTACCCTACACTAACAGTTCCATATAAGGGTGGCATAGAAGATTCAACTAGCTCTTCACATGCCAACACCCAAGACTTTAAAAAATCATAAAAGTTACACAAGAAGAACAAAGCCTCACTGATGTCACCATGAAATAATACGTAGTAGGACTTGAAGAACCCTCTCAGAAGAAAAAATATAGGGACACTATCATAAAAATAAAAAGATTAGTAGCAATTTATTCTCCAGATAATCACTTAGAATATTTACAAGGCATCACACATAACTTTTAATTATAACTCTAAATTCATTAAATTGCATTTTTATTTGTTTATTTTTTACAAATTTGATGTATTATGATTTTCACTACATTTCTACTACATTATTAATTTTATTATATTTTTTACTTTCTATATTTTCTCCTACAACGTTATGTTTACGCTACATTTTCTCTTGTTATGTTTTTTTCTACTATGTTTTCACTTCTACGTTATCACATAGAGCCCATTTCTTACAATAAACAATTTGATTGCTACTCAATTTCATTATTCAAAACTAACTAACAAAATCATTAGTGTTATGTCTATTTTTCACATCCCTTTAATTTTTTGAAACTAATATACCTATCTACCATAGAGATGACTTAGTCATAAAATCTAAAATTATAGTTGAGGACCTAAGTCAATTAATAATACTATGAATATGCATGTTTTTAATTAAATGATTTTGGTAATGATTTGTTTATGAATTCATATCTATATTATAGTGGTTTCAAAAAATATTTATGGTTGAATGAATAAAATTTGCGTATATATTATCATTGTCAATGTTTATTTTCAGCCATGACGATTCAGTTGACATAATTGATCAAATTAAATTCAAATGTTTGTTACAGTATTTTCAATTTTTTTAAAAAAATTTCTATGATTTATTAAAATTAAAAAATATTATATTGACTTGTTATAATGGTTCTCAGATCAGTCTCATTCATAATTCGATTATAAGTATAAAATGTTTTCATTGTAAGTGATAAAATGAATAAGTTTGGTTTATATTTAAACTTAAGCTATTATATTCCTAAGGATTATTAATTATCTTAAGTTCTAATTTTCTAAATTTATACATTATCCTATGGTAACTATTCATCAAAGGTGGTGGACCTAATTTAAAGACTCTAAATGGTCATAGGATGCTTATTGATTTTGAAGGTTAATTTGAATTAAACCTATGTTATTAAATCGAGGCATAAAAGTTTTATGATATAAGATGATTATTTGATTTCAAATGTCACTTTTGAAATTCACCTATGTTTTGCTCAATCTTGAGGTTTATATTAATATGGTTCTAATGGCAAGTTGGCAGTTTTAGTTGGCAACTAGATGGTAAGTTTTAGATTAAGGTAAAAACAGGTTTTGAAGGGACCCCGAAACCCTATACAACAAAAAAGAGATAAACCTTAAAGCACAACCGAGTGTCTAAAAAACAACCCAAGACCAGAGCAAACCAAACCAGGTTAAACAAGAACCTGAAAATAGTAGAAAAGCTGACACTACAGAGCGGACCGTCAACAAAAAGGAACAGCAACCAACACCCTCCCATACAGAAGAGGATAAAAAAATATTTTATTTTTTACATGAACGAAGATTCATATCTAGAGGGGAGATCAAAGGCTTAGACTTCTTCCTCTTAACATCTATCCATCCATCCTCTACCTTTGCTGCCTCAGTCATCCATACCTCAGAAGACAGTGATCCATGAAGCCCAGGGGGCACAGATGACTCAACAATATCCTTATGAAGACCAGCCACAGTCTGGCTCCTAGGTATTTCCTCCAAAATAGGGGGAGAAACCAAAGCCTCCTCAACAACTGGCTTAGAATGATCATTTTGCCCAGTCTCCACAGGACCATCTATGGAATCTTTCACCAGCGGATCCTCCTCAATCATCAGCTCGGAATGGATACTATCTTCATTCTCAGAATCGGCCAGATTTTCCATGGGTTGTATAGCCATGTAATGTTCTGAGGAAGCCTCAGACCACCAAGATGATGG
The DNA here is from genome assembly GCA_037957365.1 of Torreya grandis. Classification (NCBI taxonomy): domain Eukaryota; kingdom Viridiplantae; phylum Streptophyta; class Pinopsida; order Cupressales; family Taxaceae; genus Torreya; species Torreya grandis. Next base: position 2,196,463 of record JARHVA010001355.1, read on the forward strand.
TCTTCTAGACTTTGATTTCCCAACCATACAACGAGCTGCAATATGACCCGTCAGGTGACACTTTCTGCACCGAAAAGGTACACCCTCAAAATCCAACATTTGTGTCCAAGTACCCCTTGGGGAATCCAGACAGATCGCCTCTGGTAGGCCCTTAGAAACATTCACCTCAACCATTATGCGTGCACAGGTCGAATGGTAACAATCCGAAGTATTTTCATCCACAAAAAATAAATAATCTCCTATAGCATTCTCGATGGTTTTAAAAACCGATTCATGCCAAAGATGAATTGGTAAATTTGGGAGCCGAACCCAGATAGGGATCTTGTTAAATGTTTCCATAAGTGGATTAATATCCATATGCCACCATTTGGCCATAAGAGGATATTTTCCTTGCCATGAAAAATTACTGTTGCTCAAGATTATCCTTCTATCCTCAGGGTTTTGGAAGACAACAATAAAGAAACCTTTAATGCATGGGAAGATTTCAACATTATCTTCAATAAGTGGTAGCTAGGTCTTGGATATCTAGCGATGTAAATCAGCAAGAGATGGCCAAAAGCCACGGAAATGAAAAATAGCAGCTTGAGAGGAAAAAACTTCTACCCGTTCAAAGATTTCATCAACTATTTCAGGATCTATAGTTACCCTAGTGGGTTTTAGAGCACTTACTGGCAGTACACGGGATGGCCCAGATGATGCTCGAGGCACAGCTTCATATAGATCCGCTTCGAATGCTGCCACATCTGTGAAAATTCTTCCCCCTGCTTCAAACCCTGATTTGGAAGCGTAGGCAGAACGCCCAGCCAAAAACTTTCCTCCACCCGCAGGAACGGTCTCTTTAGGGGCATTCAGATCCCTCCCTTTGCGAGCTAACAACACCCCACCCATTTCAGAATCTGTTGCCGCGTCGACCACCAGACTAACGGTGCCTATTTTCAAATTTTCCAATGTCGCGCACTCAGGAGTCGACATTGCGCTCAGGAACATCATCTAAAAAACTAGATGGTAAGTTAACAAGTTGGTTTAATACAAATTATGTAGTAGAGGTTTCAAGATCTCAATGAAATCAAAGGTAGTCCAAAGAACTTCAGTGCAAATTGTAAATTTTCTTGGTTTACAGAAATTGGTTGTTGTTTAGTAATAAATTTGGTCAAAGCTAAATTTGGAACTGTGCTAAATATAATAATAAATGGTTAAATTGATTGTCTCTAATTAAGTAACCAATAACATACATGCATATAGACACAGACATTTAAAGCATGGACTTTGGTTACAAATAGTCTTGTTTTTCATTTGGTTCGTCATTTTTGCAAAGATCATATGTAGAAATGACACTCTATTAGGATAAGCTTGGAAATTTGTAGACAAAAAATTATAGATGGGAGGTTATAGGAAAGCATAGACAGGTACATCATCGTTAATAATGAATCAATTTTAAAGAGATAGTTACAGTTTATAATTTCAACTGATTTTTATAGAAATGAAATAATAGTTTTTAGGTCTACATGGCTTTTGATAAATTTTGGGTGAGATAAATTTTTATCTTAAATCTTTCTGCATGCATAGATTCTCGATGATAAAAGAAGTTGAAAAGAATTTTGGCTTTATTGTGTTTTATTCTGTGGTATGAGATTTTTTATTATAAAGTTGTTCATGTTGATTTTTGAAGTAAATTTGATCATAGATGAAGATTATCATTTAAAAATACATTGTGTTCAAATTGTGTCTGAAATGATTTTTGAAGATATATTATGAATATGTAATATTTTGGTTCTAGTTTTTTGTTGGTTGATATTATTACAGTGGTAAATTTTGCTCATGTTTTGTACTTCAAAACTATAGTTTCATAAATACATGGGTTTTGAAGGATAAGCTCTACATAATTATTTTTATGGAAATATGAATGAATTCGAAAGTGATTTTATGGGTATATTGTGAGGAAATTTTGTTGAAGGATTTTAATAGACATAGTTGTTGCATGAAATATATATATATATATATATATGAACTCAAAGGATTATTTTCAAAGATATTAATATATTTTTGGGTATTATTTCAAAGTCATGAATATTTAAAGAATAGTAAGTAATTAATAGTTTTGGAAAAATTGTGATATGTGATTTTTTAGAGTTTTGATATGATGCTCTGAGAAGGGTATGACCATGTTAATAAGCTTATAATAGTTCATAGATCTTCTGTTTAATTTATTTTTTTATAGATTATAAATTTGTTGACAGTTCATGGAAAATACATGTAGTTTACAAGATTGTGATGAAACTTATGTTAAAATTACTCTTCTAGATTTTGATAAATATACACATTTTATAGTCTATGGATAAAATATAGGTTGTATATGAAGAGAGTGCAATAAGAACATAATACAAGAAAATATGGTAGAATATTTTAAAAATAAAATTATAAGAATATAATTTTATTATTAGGGTTTCAAGTTGAAATATTATGATGATATATGACACAGTCAAAATAATTTAATTTTAGTTAGTAAAATCAGTTAAATAATTATTTTGTTGATAGATGAAAATTTTATTAGAGATTAAAAGTTTGCTATTTTAAAATATAATTTTAATTTTGATTTTATAGATGATTTATTCATTTTTTGATACTCAGTCATATAAATCAACTTTTGAATATATTTCAAACTGTATATAAAATGTCAAGTTGGGATCAACCAAGCTCAAAAAGGGATAATGATAATAGAGGTTGGAAAAAGAATCAAAATTATGAAAATATGAATAAAGAGGCACTAAATAGATAATTTTATAAAGGGAGTTTTAGGGATAGATGGTTGACTTTAGATATGCTAGTAAAAGAGCCAAAATATCTATCTATTTTGATGTCACCAATCTTAAATTTTGGAATGTGTTGAATACTTTACCCTTTAATCCTATAAATCATAATGGTAATAGAGATTTTTTGTGATCATAGATTTGAAGCCAGATCTCATTCTCATATTAACTCTTTCCATTAGCTGTAGAATAATCTAAACCAACTGTCTATTCAATCATCTAGCTAAGAAAGAATCCATGATATTAATGAACCAACACAATTAGTCAATGAGATAGTTCATGTAAAGAAGTTTGTGAATCTTGTCTTGATTTCATGTTTTAGTGAGCCTACATCAGTGCAGAAGATGCTTATTATAAGGTGCAGAAAGCTAAATTTAATTTTTTTGTCATATATCTAACCACTTCAAAAAAGCACTTAAATAGTCAGGATGAATAAGATACTCTAATATAAATAAAATTTGTGAAGCGTATTAAGTTGGAGGTAGATGATTTTGAAAGTGATTCAAGAATTAAGTTGGTTCAATTTTATGTAGTAGAGATGGAGTATAATGAATGTTTCAATGAAAGGGGTGAACTTGTGATTGAGGTTGTATCTAATTCTGATGACTCTTGATCATCAAAAAGATACTTTAAAATTTTGAACTTGAACTTTTAAGTTGTTAAGACTTAAATACATTTCAAATTTTGATACTTTGATTATAATATTTTGAAAGTATAGTAATCTTTTAATTTGATATATATAATATACTTAAGTATTTTTGATTATATGCATTATAAAATTAATATAGAGAAGGATATTGCTTAACTTTGAGTTATCTTATTATTTATTTAAATATATATTTATTATTATTATTATTAATTGATTGAAAGGTTCCCACCTGTTAAGAAATACCCAATCTATTTTTAAATAATTGATCTCTTAAGATTTTTAAGTCTTAAATTTTAACTAATAACTGCCAATATTAATTGACTTATAAAAGTCAATTATTTAAGTTAACAAGTAAATAACTAAAATTAGTTACAACTTTTTCAATTAATTATGAATTATAAAAAGAGATCAAAAATTCATTTGAAGAGAAGGAACAACACAGATATTGAATACTTATACATTATAAAGTCAATCATTTATCTCTATTTTCTATATAATTTATCTGAGATAGCATGAATTTAGAGATAGATCAATGGTACTTTCTTTGACAGTTGAATATATTATTTAGACAACACAGATATATATAATTTTTTATTATTATTCATAACAGATTATCTAAAATTTGTTAAGTTTAACATCTTTTGATGATTATTTTTTGTAGTCTTATGTGTAAAATATGAGTATTCAACTTGAATAATGATTATTTTTTTTATTGTTTATGACATTTCATTGATCTAATTGATTATAAAAATTATCTTTTCAAGATATTTTGTAAAGAAGATGTTGATTTCTCAAAAAAAAAAATCTGTTCTGTTAAAACAACTCTCTTTATTGAGACTCGCATGTTTTGTCTATATTATATTTTATATTGACTAGACTTTTAATTTAATTTAAGTTTAATTTTAGTTTAATATCTAATTGATCTAATTTATTTTCTATTTTTAATATTTTCTTATTTAAGTTAGGTTTCTTAAGTTAGTTTTCTTTCTTTAGTTAGTTTAGTTTCTTAGTATAGTTAGGTTCTAAATTAGTTCAGATTATATTGTTTTAAGCTTTTTAAATTAATTTGTTTAGTTGGTTGTTTATTTTTTTGATTGTTGAGTTATGTCTGTGTTGATTTATTGAATATATATTTATAAACTGATTTACTTTCTTATTTTTATTTTTATTTTGTATTTTTTTAAATTATTTTGGTGTTATTTGGAAGATATTACAACAAAGTAAGGTATTACTTTGAGATTATATTATATTATTGAATTAAATTTTTTTCTTTAAAGAGATTATGTTGTTGATAGATTTTTTTTGTCAGAATAGATTACATATTCATATATGAACTGATTCATTATTTGATAAATGGATTTCTAAACCATAATGAAATATATTATATTTAATATCTTGTTTATTATTTATCAAAATATTTAATTTTTTTTTTGTATTTTTAGGACCGTATTTAAATCTTTTGAACCTTACCATTAGATTATTACAATTCTAATTTAACCTATGATAGGTGAAAGGGTTGATTAGTTGATAGAATAATTTTTATCGTCAACAAATTTGGTGACTCCACTAGAATTTTTTTTTTAAATCTTATTTTTTAAAAAATATATTTTCTTTTTGATCATGGTATTTGGAAGACAACCTCTTATTATCTAATCTGTAATTGATATCACTGATTGTCAAGTTGATGTTGCTTTTAATTTAATTCATTATGCATGATATAATCATCTTCATAATTTTTAACATGTCATACAAGTCATAAATAAAGGAGAAAAAATCATATAATTGAGATAGATTGGTATTTTAATCTTACTCATGAAACTCAACAAGACATTTTAAATATAAATAGATAAATTTGGGAAGAAAAACTAGAGTTTTAGCTACTAATCTTAAACTTAAAAGTCATTTTATTTTTGATTCTTTTTCATTTGATGATTTGATTATGACCTCTGAACCTATTGATATAAATTTATAATTAAATCAAGCTAATTAGGTTTAATAAAATCAACCAATTCAGATAGAAGAGACTGTTAAAACTATCAATGAGAGATCAAACATAATAGAAAATATATGACATGATTCAAAGTCTTCAAGATAATAGAAATTAGGATGATCTCATTGAAGATGAAGCTAGTTTAGAAGTTGAAGCAAAACAATAAATAGTTTTAAATCCATAGATTTTTAAAAATCCACTTAACATTGAAAATCATCTACGTAAGTTACCTTCCCTAAAAAGATTAAATATACCAAATTTTTTTAGAGCTTCTGAAGAATCTTGAGAAGATCATTTAGATGTATTTAATTTAGTTTGTGTTACTCTTGATATAACAAGTATACAAATTTATTTAATAATTTTTGTTTGAGCACTTGAAGGGAAAGCTTATTCAGTCTTTATTAGTTTACCTGCTCAAGCTATCAATATTTGAAAATATATTGAAGACTAGATAGAATTAACTTTTATAAAAGTTAAAGAAGATCTATACCTAGTCAATAATTTTGTAAATTTTTTTATTGATCCAGGTAAAATCATATACCATTTCATTACCAAATTTACTAAATTGCATCACAAGATTCCTCATGATCTTAGACCTTCTAAAAAATTATCTAGACTTTATTTTTATAGTGCTTTGACTTTGAATTATAAAATAATCTTAGAGGATAGAGATATTATGAAATATGATGAAACTATAAAATTTTACATTAAGGATGAAAATAAACTTAAATGTATTGAGTTTAAAGATAGATCTTCTACAAATCTAAATTTAGATAATATAATTTTTTTAAAAGCCATTTAAAGTCTAGGAAATGAATTGATTGATGTTAAAAGATAATTGAATGATAAACTTTCTTCATCTAATCAAATAATTATTGAAAGTAAAAATAAACAAGTTGTTCATTACTGCAATGTGTGTGAATTGGATCATGATCCAGATTCATGTATTGTTGTTAAAAAATTAAAAAGTTTATTAAAAAAAGATAGTAAATTTGATGTTCTATCAGATAACATAAACATGTGTGCTCTTGATGATCCATCAAAAAATAAAGATGCTTATGTTATTAATAATAAAAATAAAGATATAACTCTTCTCAAAATAACAATACAATAAATAATAATTCTTCTTTTAAAGATAAAAGTAAAGGAACTCAGAATAATTATTCAAGTAATTCATCTGATAATTTTTTTCAAAAAATTATTTTATCAACTGGTTATAATAATATTCAATATTAAAGTTATAAGCCTAAGAATTTTCGACAATCTGATGCTAAATCTTATAATATAACTAATGAGTTATCTACAATTAAAGCTAGATTCTTAGTATTACAAGTAACTAATCTTCTAGAACAACTTGATAAAATTAATGAAGCTGTTAAGAATCTTAAAAATGATGTAAGCTTACAAAAAGAAGATATTAATGAATAATCTTTTATTTTTTCTCAAAGTTATGATATTCTTATAGATTATATACCTCTTTTTTATGTTTCAATCAAAATTGCTAATAAGGTAATCTATAATTATATCTTAGATACAGGTGCTTCAAAGAATATAATATCCAAATTTATTATAGATCAATTAAATATTTTTTATGAAACTGACAATAAGAAGCTTACTTAATTTGACTGAACACAAACTAAAAGTTGTGGTAAGTTTGAGACATAATACTTAATATTGATCAAATGAAAGAATTTGATGCATGACTAATATCTAAATTTTAGACATTCTTAATAATTATGTTATGTTATTAAGAAGTGATTGGTCAAAGGCAACATGTGCTTTTGTTAAAAAAAATATTACATGGATTCTCATTAGTAATGAGATTACTTTTATAAAAATAGAAGATTGGTCTAATACACCTGTGAAATCATCTTTTTTTTCACTATTGCTTATGTTAAAATAGGGATTAGAACTTATGAGCTATTGAAATTAGATGAACTAGAAAATCAGCATGAATAATTTTTTGAGAAAAATATTTTATGATCACTATATTTCGATGGAGTCTGTTTTCAACAAGGAAATGGTGTTAGAATTCATTTAATATCTCTTATTGATAAGATATTTCATTATGATTACAAATTATAATTTGAAAACACTAATAATACAATAAAATTTGAAGTATTATGTTTAGGTTTGGAAAAAATTCTTTAACTTAATATTAAATATTTAGAAGTCTTTGAGAATTATGAATTAGTTGTTAGGTAAGTTTGAAAAATTTACAAAACTAATTAAAATCATCTACATCATTATATTCAAAGGGTTTGGTTTTTACTTGAACATTTTTAAGCTTTCAATATCACCCACATAATTAGAGAGTATAACTATAGAGTTGATAAGCTTGTTATTTTTACATCTAACCGAACTCTTAGTGAGAGTAAACCAATCATAGACTTCGTATTTTTTGAAAATTTTTGACTTAAAATTTTAGATTTGAATGATAGTTGACCTATTTTTAATTATGATGAACACATATTTATTTACATGATGATTATATATTAAATTGTGAAGATTGTTTATAATTAAGTACTACTAAATTACCTATTAGTTTAGTAAATTTGGAATCTATGTTTACACCTAATGATCAACTTAAATTTTTTAAAACGGAAGAACCTTTTAGAAAAATTATAGGTGAAACTATTCCTATCAACTTAGGTATAAAAGAAGATCTTAAATATGTGTATTTAAGAATTCAAGTTACTATTAGTGAGAAGGTGAAATTCATTACATTATTCAAAGAATTTATTTATATGTTTGCTTGGTCATACAAAATTTTTAAAGGTTATAATATTGATATTATTAAATATGATATACCTATTAATCTTGATATTAAACATGTAAGATTAAAAATAGGAAGAATTAGTCCTTTGTTAAAGGACACCATTAATAAAAAGTTAGATAAAATGACTGATGCTGGTGTCATTTTTCTTATAAAATATTTTGAATGGGTCGCTAATTTAGTGCCAATTAAAAAAAATGGTGATATTATATTATGTGTTGATTTTAGAGACCCGAACAAAGCTAACATTAAAGATAATTTTCCTCTACTTAGTATAGATCAAATTTTATAACAAGTTGCAGGATTAAAAATGATGTCATTATTATATGAATTTTTTGGTTATAATCAGATTTTTGTAAATTTTGAAGATAGACATAAAACAATTTTTACTACTTGTAAAGGGACTTTTGCTTATAATAAAATGTTATTTGGATTAATGAATGCATGAGTTACTTTTCAAAGAGCTATACATGTTGCATTTGATGACTTGATTGGAATTGTTATTCAGATCTACCTTGATGATCTCACTGTTTATTAAAAAAGATGTAAAAAATATTTAGATCATGTTCATGAAGTTTTCACAAGATGTCAAAAGTATGGCATTTCTTTGAATTAAAAAAATCAAATTTTAATATTTTTAAAGGTAAATTATTATGACATATCATTTATAAAGATGACATTTTTATAAATCCTAAACATATTAAAGCCATTAAGAAATTACCTCCTCTTAAAGATCAATATAATTTACAATCTTTTTTTGATAAAATTAATTTTATTAAAAAATTTATATCAGATTTTGTTGAAAAGTCTAATATTTTAAAATTATTGCTTAAGAAAGATAAATCTTATGCTTAGGATGAAGGTGCTTATTTAACATTTAATAACGTTAAAGATGTCATTGTAAGTACTCAAGTACTTGCTAAATCATATTTAAATAAAACATTTATTCTTTATGTTAATGCTATCAAAAAAATAATTGGAACTGTTATCACTCAAGAATTTAAAAATAATGATGAAAAACCAATTGATTACATAAGTCAAATTTTAAAAGATGTTGAAACTAGGTATCCTCTTATTGAAAAATTTATTTTCTCATTAGTTTCCTATTTAATTAAATTTTATTATTTATTGATAGAAAACAAAGTTATGTTATGATTTAACGTACCTGTTTTATCTTATCTTTTGAAACAATTAACCATTCAAAGAAGACTGACGAAATGAATATTATGAATTCAAGAGTTTGATCTTGAATTCAAAACTTCAAAAATAATTAAAAGTAATGACTTAGAAAAACATTTAGATGAAAATGATTCTTCAAGTATAAATGTTTTGGTCTTGTCAATTGATGATAATTTGAATGTAAAGCCTCATTTAAAAACTATGAAGATTTTTGATTTTTTTTAAAAGTTCAAATTTGATTTAAATATGAATAAATGGGATCATATACTTTCTGAAGATGTTTGGTATCATGAATTAGCTTTTTATTTTAAAAATCAAGTTTGTCTTAAGAATTTTTATAAGAAGTAAAGGTGTTCTTTACGCTTAAGATCTTTAAATTTTTATTTATTAATTTTTTTGTGTTTTATTGAAATAGAGATGGTGTTTTATTAAGGTGCCTTACACATGAGTAAACTTAAAAAGTTATTAGAAGATGTCATAAAATAAATTGTGGTAGATATCATATTGTAAAAATCACTGCTTATAAGATTTTATGAGTATGTCATTATTGACCTTTACTATTTTAAGATACTTATAAGTTATTTCGTTCTTGTATGTCATACCAATTATTTGTTGATAGATATAAGTTACTTGCAATACCTTTAAATCTTATTATACCTAAAAAATTATTTACAAAATAAGACATTGAATTTATTTTAGATATACATCCTCCTTCATCAGTTGGTCATCGATATATCTTAACTGTAACATTATTTCATTAAATGGTCTGAGGCCAAAGCACTTAGTAATTTTGTAATAAATGAAGTAATTTTATTTTTAAGAAATCAGATTATTTTTATATTTAGAGTTTCTTATGAAATTATTTTTGATAATAGACCTTAGTTTATTTTGAATAAATTTTTAGATTTTTTGAAAAAATATTCTATTATATTTAGTCTTCCATTTAAATATTACCCTAAAAGTAATGGTCAAGCTGAATCAACAAATAAAAATCTGATTTTAATCATGAAGAAATTAATTTGTAAAAATAAATAAAATTGTCATCTTAAATTTTTTGAAGCATTATAGACTGATAGAACTATTATCAAGGTGGTAATGAGTTATTCACCTTTCATGTTGGCATATCGATTTGAAGCCACCTTACCAATATAACTTCATATTTTTTTCAGTAAGAACCTCTTTACAATATGTTTATGAAGATATTAATTTGATTGAATAAATATTACATGATTTAATAACTCTTGATGAGTTAAAAGTGATAATATTATAAAAATTAGAAAGGCCTAAATAGAAATTGAAATTTTTTTTAATAAGAAAGTTTTTAATAAAAAGTTAAAGTTGGTGATCTAGTTTTATATTGGGAGAAAGATCATGAAGATCCTGGGAAGCATCATAAATTTGATTCATTATGGTTTGATTTTTATCATGTTACAATAGTACTTGGAAATAATGCTTTTCATTTGAAAAATCTTGATGAGAACTGATTACATTATTTAGTTAGCAATCATTATTTAAAATTATTTTATAATTTTTTTTTTTAGATTTGTTTATTTTATTTTGTTATTTTTTTTCTATCTTGTTTTAATGTTTCTTGTTTTGTTTATTTGTTTGCTTGTTGTTGTTGTTTATCTTTTATTTTTGAAAGATCAACAAATGTTTCAAGTGGATGAAGTTTTCATGTTATGAAGGGAGAATACAAAGATGATGCAAAATATCAACTAATTTAAGATATTATTCTTTATAAAATATTTTTTTATACATGAATAGTACATGCTGAGTTATAACTAGTTGTTAAAGTAATAATTTATTTTTAGATATTCTATTTGATGCATTTATATTTGTTTATGCATCTAACTTAAACTTACTTATTACATTATTCTCTTTCTTTGTATCATGCTAGCCGAACATCTCATCTCTTATTGAAAATCATTATAAAGGAGTTCGTGTATAACCACTTGAGAATTAATTTACCTAGATCACACTCTTAAGATTACATTTTTTATAATAGACAATTTGATTAATACTCAATTTCATTCTTCAAAACTGACTAGCAAGATTGCTAGTGTTATACCTATTTTTCATACCCTTTCATTTTTTAAAACTAGTACTGCTATCTACCATAGAGATGACCTAGTCATAAAATCTAAAATTGTAATCGAAGACCTAAATCAATGAGTAATATTATGAATATGCATGTCTTTAATTGAATGATTTGGATAATGTTTTGATTATGAATTTATATCTATATTATAGTGGTTTCGAAAAGAATTTAAGATTGAATAAATAAAATTTGTGTATATATTAACATTGTCAACATTTATTTTTAGTTATGATAGTTCAATTAATAAAATTGCTTTCAAGTGAAGTGTTTGTTACAATATTTTCAGTTTGAAAAAGAAAATATTTCTTATGATTTCTCAGAATTAAAAAATATTATACTGATTTTTTACAATGGTTCTTAGATCAGTCTCATTCATAATTTAATTGTAAGTATATAATGTTGGCATTGTAAGTGGTGAAATTAATAAGTTTGGTTTATATTTGAACCTAAGTTATTATATTTCTAAGGATTATTAATTATCTTAAGTGGTTCTAAGTTTCTAAATTTATACACTATCCTATCATATGTATTCATCGAATGTGGTGGACCCAATTCAAAGACTCTAAATGGTCATAAGATGCTTATTGATTTCCAAGGTTAATTTGAATTAAACTTATGTTATTAACTCAAGGTATGAAGTTTTTATAGCATAAGGTGATTATTTGATTTCAAAGGTCAGTTTTGAAATTAATCCATGTTTTACTCAATCTCGAGGCTCATGTTAATGTGGTTTGAATGATAAGTTGGTAATTTTAGTTGGCAGCTAGGTGATAAGTTGACAGGTTGGTTTAATATGAATTGTGTGGCAGAGGTTTTGAGATCTCAATGAAATCAAAGGTGGTTAGAAATAATTTAATGCAAATTATACACGCCTTGGTTTACAAAAATTGGTTATTTTTTAGTAAAAATTTTGGTCATAGTTATTTAGAAGCCATGCTAAATGGATTAACAGTCAACTCAATTGATTGCCTCAAATTAAGTAATCAATAACATGTAGGCACATGTTGTTAAGGCATAAATTTTGGTTATAAATGATCTTATTTTTCATTTAATTGGTCATTATTACAAAGCTCATCTGTAGAAGTGACACTTTGCTAGGATAAGCTTGAAAAGTTCTAGATGGAAAATTGCAGATGAGAGGTTATAGGAGAGTATAGATAGCTATGCCATCATTAAGAATGAATCAGTTTTAAAGAGATAGTTTTAGTTTATAATTTTGACTAGTTTGCATGGAAATAAAATAATGGTTTTAAGGTCTACATGGTTTTTGATAAATTTTAGGTGAGATAAACTTTTGTCTTAAATTTTTTTGCATGCATAAATTCCTTGTGATAAAAGAAGTTGAAAAGAATTTTGGGTTTATTGTGTTTCATTCTGTGGTATGAGATTTTTCATTATAAATTTGTTTATCTTGATTTTTAAAGTATATTTTATCATAGATGAATATTATCATTTACAAATACATTGTGTTTGAATTATGTCTGAGATGATTTTTGAAGATATATTATGAACATACAATATTTTAAGTTTGATTTTTTGTTAGTTGATATTGTTACAGTGGTAATTTTTTCTCATGTTTTGTATTTTGAAATTATAGTTTCATAAATACATGAGTTTTGAAGGATAAGCTCTATATATTTTTTTTATAGAAATATGAATAAATTTGAAGGTGGTTTTATGGGTATACTGTGAAATTTTTTTGTTGAAATATTTTGATAGACAGAGTTGTTGCATGCAATATATATATATATATATATATATATATATATATATATATATAACTCAAAATGTTATTTTCAAAGATATTAATATATTTTTTTGGGTTTTATTTCAAATTCATGAATATTTGAAGAATAATAAGCAGTTAACAATTTTGAAAAAATTGTGATATGTGATTTTTCTGAGTTTTGATATGATGTTCTGAGAAGGGTATGACCATGTTAATAAACTTATAATAGTTCATAGATCTTCTATCAATTTTTTTTTTAGAGATTATAAAATTGATGATAGCACATGGGAAGTAGATGTAGTTTACAAGATTATGATGAAATTTATGTTGAAATTACTTTTTTGAGTTTTGATAAATAAATACAATTTGTAGTCTATGGATAAAATGTATATTGTATATGCAAAGAGTGCAGTGAGAAAAGAATACGTTAAAATATTATGATGATATGTGACATAGTTAGAATAATTCAATTTTAGTTAGTAGAATTAGTTGAATGATTATTTTACTGATATTTGGAAATTTTATAAGAGATTGAAGGTTTGTTATTTTGAAATACAGTTGTTATTTTAGTTTTATAGATGATTTATTTATTCTTTTGATATTCAATCATATAAAATCAGCTTTTGAATATATTTCAAAATGTATATAGGATGTCAAGATGGGATCAATAATGTTCAAATAGGGATAATGATAGCAAAGGTTGGGAAAAGAATCAAAATTTTGATAGTATGAATCTAAAGATACCAAATAAGTAATTTCTTAGAAGTGATTTTAGGACTAGATAGTTTGACCTTAGATATGCTAGTAGAGGAGCTATAATGTCTATCTATTTTGATGCCAGCCCTAAATTTTGAAATATAATCTATTTTTTAATCTTACAAATCATAGGGGTAATAGAGATTTTTATGGCCATAGATTTGAAACCAGATCTCATTCTCATAATAGTTTTTTTTCATCAACTGTAGAATAATCTGAATTAACTATCTATCTAATCACCCAACCAAGAAAGAGTCCATGATATTAATTAACCAACATAACTAGTCAATAAGATAATCCATGCAAATAAATTTGTGAATCTTGCCTTGATTTCATGTTCTAGGTAGCCTACACCACCTCAAAAGATGCCTATGATAGGGTGCAGGAAGCTAAGTTTGGAAAAACTTCTTTTTGTCATACATCCAACCACTTTAAAGAAGCATTCCAACAATTAGGATGAATTAAATACTTCAATAAAAATCAGAGTTGCAAAGTGGATTAAATTAGAGGTAGATGATTTTAAAATTGATTCAGAAACTAAGTTGATTTAGTTTTTTGTAGTTGAAATGGAGTATAATGAATATTTCAATGAAAAGAGTGAACCTGTGATTGAGATTCTATCTAATTTTGATGACTCTTGATCATCAAAAAGATGCTTTAAAATTTTGAAGTTGAACTTTTAAGTTAAGACTTAAGTACATTTCAGATTTTGATATTTAGTTATAATATTTTAGAAGTGCAATAGACTTTTGATTTGATATATATATATATATATATATATATATATATATATATATATATATATATATATATATGCTTAAGTATTTTTGATTATATGTATTATAGAATTAATATCGATAAGGATATCATTTAACTTTGAGTTATCTTATTATTTACTGAAATATATATATTTTATTATTATTAATTGATTAAAAGGTATTCATTTGTTAGAAAATACTTAATTTATTATTTAATAATTGATCTCTTAAGGCTTTTAAGTCTTAGATAAACTTTAACTAATAACCATCGATATTAATTTACTTGTAAAAGTAAATTATTTAAGTTAACAAGTAACTAATTAAAGTTAGTTACAGTTTATTTTTCAACTAATTTTGAAGTATAAAAGAAGATCAATGATTCTTTTAAAGAGAAAAAATAACACATGTATTGAATACTTATATATTATAAATTCAATCATTTATCTCTCTCTTCTATGTAATTTTTTTTGAGATAACATGACTTTTGTAGATAGATCAATGGTACTTTCTCTAACAATTGAGTATATTACTTAGGCAACATAGGTATATCTAATTTTATATTATCATTCATAACAGATTATCTTAAGTTTGTCAATGTTAATATATTTTGATGATTGCTTCTTGTAGTCTTATGTACAGAATCTGAGTATTCAACCCAAATAATGATAAAAATTTTATTGTTTGAGATATTTCATTGATCTAATTGATTGTAAAAGTTATCTTTCCAAGATATTTTATAAAGAAGATGTTTGTTTCTCAAATAAAATTTATCTAATTTTCTAAAATGACTCTCTTTGTTGAAACTCACATGTTTTGTCTATATTGTATTTTATTTTGCCTTCACTTTTAATTTAAATTAAGTATGATTTTAATTTAATATCTATTTGATCTAATTGATTTTATATTTTTAATATAATTTGTATTTAATTTATTGTTTATTCCTAATTTTCTTATTTTAGGTTTCTAAAGTTAGTTTTCTTTTTTTAGTTAGTTTAGTTTCTTAGTATAGTTAAGTTTTAGATTAGATTGTTTTAAGCTTTTTAAATTAATTTGTTTAGTTGGTTGTTTTTTAATTTATTTTATTGATTGTTGAGTTACGTCTATGTTACTTGCTTTATTGAAGATATATTTATAAACCAATTTACTTTCTTATCTTTATTTTGCATTTGTACTTTATTTATTTATCTTGGTGTTATTTGGAAGATATTACAATGAAACAATGCATTACTTTGAGAATATATTATATTATTGAATCAAATTTATTTTTTTCAAGAGATTATCTTGTTCATAGGTCTTTTGTGTCAGATATGATAAATTACATATTCATATATGAATTGATTCATTATTTGATAAGTAAAATTTTAAATTATAATAGAATATGTTATATTCAATAGCCTATTTGTTATTTCCTAAAACATTTAAAAACTCATCATGTTTTTAGAATCGTATTTGGACCTTTAAAACCTTGCCATTAGATTGGTATGATTCTAATTTAACCTTCATGATAAATGAAAATATTAATTAGTTGAAAAAATAATTTTTATCATCAACAATGTCTCTATTTTTTATTTTTGTCATTTGATAGTGCCTCAAAGAGTTTATTACTAAAGGACTCATATTTTTTATTTTTTTGCTTTTTTGCTTTTTTGATTGTGTTAGACTAGGGAAGTCTTCCCATTATCCAAAGTATGCAAATGTATACAAACTGATATCAAATCCATTTTGTGGTCTCCTGATGGAATATTGTCCCTGAGTCCCATGAATTATGTGAGTGCTTCTTTGTTTTATAAGGAATCAAATGGTATTAGATTCTATTGCTTTTAATCTATAGGGTTAAGATATTTGATTTCAAGGGTGAGGATGGTTATGCCATTAAATAAGTTTATGGATGCAAGGTATTTGCATTAGCTATGAACAAAACTTATTTATTCATCAAAAGAGGACTCATCAACCATCAAGGTAAAGTCATTGATATAATCATACGGATCACCATTAGATAATTTTTAGCTAATACCAAATTATTTATTATCTTCTTGAGAAATTATAGGTTCCATAATGCCTTGTTCATGGAGACCAAGACTTTTACCTTTATAGTTCATAATATTTCACATGATTTCTTTAGCTATGGGATATTCATTCTTTTGAAAATAGGTTGCAAGTTCATAAATGTTTAGCTATGAGTCATTTGAGCTCTCAATCTGTTCATCTGAAAGGAGCCCTTTTTTAACAAAAGATATTTTACCATATTCATGGGATATTTGTGCTTTATTTTTGATTTGGTGGGGCCTGCCATGGTTATTGGTAGACATGAAATTTGCCTAAGCAGAAGGCATCCTGGATTTTGTATTTTCCCATACTTTTGTCAATGATTTTAAACTTAGTTTTATAGGATGTGTGTTTAGATGTAGATGTGGAGGGTTGATTTTCAAATTTGGATGTGGATGATGAGCTCTCAAATGTAGGTGGTAAATCATATGTATGGATATAGTTTTGAAGCTTTGGTGATTCAAATTTGTGGATTTAAAGGCCTCATAGGTATTTTATATAATAGGTAAATAATTGGATTTTATATATCACCCTTCTAATAATTTGTAGTATTGGAAGGGTTGGGGATCACTAGGAATAGTAACTTCCATACCAGATTGGTAGAAGTTAACACACTAGTGAAGTGTGGATGGAATGATGTGTATGACATGAATCTATGGTCCGTTAAGGAAGATGTTCTATGGAAGTTCAATATAAATGACATGAAATAAGGTTTGGTGTGTGACATGCCTCACCATAATTGAAAGATGTATTGTGTTAGTTAATTTTCATCTTGCATAGTCGTAAGCCTTTATGGTGATGATATTTGGCTCTAATATTTCTATTGTATAATCTAGATGTTTAATCAAGGTTAAAATACATATATTCAAACTAGACCCATTATTTATAAGTACCCTCTTTACTTTACATTTAGAAATGATAAATTTGATGTATAAGGGTAAGTTATGGGATGGAACCATATGGGAGGTGTCATTTTGATCAAATGTGAGTTGGTGGTTTGAGGGAAAATGCTATACAAGTTCTTGGAAGTTGGATGGATCGATGTCCTTTGGGACTCTTGAATCTTGTAAGGCTTTATATAAGATATATTTATAAGATAAATATTTGGGATGATGTCTTCTCAACCTACTTTATGATATTGTATTTACCTCATAAGTGGGTAGAGGAGGCCTTGAGACGGTGATTTTTGCATGTCTAGTGGCGACTACATAATCTTGGGATTTGATTTTAAAAACTATAATGTGATTGTCCATGTGTTAGACATGACTAAAAATAATGTCAAATAGATGGGTAGAATTTTTGGAGTTGATGTTGTTTGTTTGTTTATGACCTTGGTGAAAATATTTGAATACGATATATAATGAATGCAATATATAATAAGATCTAGAATGTAAATGATGGCAAAGCATACATATCAATGAATACAATGACATGGTTATTTAATGTGGGAAAACTTTAAAAGATAAAAAACTCATAAAGATGATATTTATATAATTGAAAAACTATACACCCTAATACAATCTTCTTACTTCTCAGTTATTCACATAATATTTGTAAAATATTTACCACTCGCAAATATCAAATTCATTGAGTTCACATTAAGTTTACAAAATTACACAAGTATATTTTACAATAGGGTTAAAACCTTATTTATAATGTGGATAAAGAGAGGTGACCACTGTAACCAACAAGTCCAACCATTCTGAGAATCATTTAATTTAATTGATGAATATTAAATCATAATATTTTATTATTTATTTACATAATATTTTACTTGGTGTTAATAAATAATAAATTATTATTATTTAATTATGCACCAAAGTATGTTAAGGGTCTAAACTAGCCCACTTAAACATTAAATATTCTAACACCCCCACTTAATGTTAAGTGGAGATAAATGTCATAATTACCTTAATATATTAATTATACTAAGTACACAATTTAAGGATTTAAAAACTTTCATCATACCAAATATCACCTTTTCAAATAAAAAAATTATAATTCATAAAGTATTATAAAATAAGTCTAGGCTAGCATGATCGTGAGACTACATCTAATAGTTTCTCATGAATAGTCATATAATCATTTTTGGAGTCTTTTATAACATAATGACATCCATTAAAATATAATTTTAAGCATTGAGGTACAAAAATAAAACTTCCACATGAATCTTACATAAATCATATGTGATATATTACAATTCTTTATAATGAGAAGAAGTATAGAGAATAAGAAGGAACATATGATTGTTAGGAAGGACATTGTCATGCACTCTCCCCCTCAATGGAAATTTTGAGAGGTCCAACATTAAATAAAACTAGTAAAACTTGATAGTACCAAGTAGTTTTATGAAGATATTTACAATTTGTTTATCTATAGAATATAATTACAGATCAATATCATTAATGAAGACGTTTTCTTAGATAAAATGCACATAAACTTTAATATGTTTAGTTCATTGGTGCTTCACTAGATTTTTTGATAGAACTATATAAATTTAGTTATCACAATAAAGGATAGTACTATGAGAAACATATAAATAAAGTTTTTCTATCAATATTTTTAGTTACATAGATTCTTTAGCAACTTCCATAGTACTTTTGTACTCTAATTCAGTAGAAGAGATAGAGACAATAGGTTATTTTTTACTAATATAAGTGATTGCACTTGCATCAAACTTAAACACATATCTATAAGTATATTTTTTATTTATAGTATCATCAACATGATCAGCATCACAATAACCATATAACTTAACATTATCAATGAAAGAATAAAATAAACTAAAATTTATAGTTCCCTTGATATATTGAAGTATTTTCTTTCCTATTTTTTAGTGATCCAAATATGTATATTGCATAAATATAGAAGCAACACCAATAACATATGAAATAATAATTAAATATATCAAACTACAAACAAGATGTCTATACAAAGTAGGATTAATTTTTTTACATGCAAATTTTGGATCAAGTTTAGCAAACACTTCAATAGGAGTAGATGTATATTTATAATCAAGCATTTTAAACTTAGTAAGAAGATTATGTGCATACTAAGATTATTATATAATAATTAAATTTTTATTCTAAAATATAGTTATTCCTAAAAAATATGTAGAATACCTAAATTAGTCATTTGAAATATTTGAGTTAGTCTATCCTTATATTTATGAATTAACCTATTTAAAATATTAGTAATCAAAATATCATTAACATATAATTCAATTAAGATTAAATAACTATTTTCAACTTTAACAAAGAGATCATTATCACAATAGTAGTTAGATAAACTTAGTTCTTTAAATAAAGAGGTAATTTGAAAATACCAAGATCGAGGATATTGTTTTAAACTATATAGTGAATTCTTTAACTTACACACATAATATTTTGTGTTAGGGTCAATGAAAAATTTAGGTTGAGTCATTTAAATTTTTCTTAAAATCACTATTTAGATTTATTTTTAACATCCATTTGAGAGACAAATCCAACTATTTTAGGCTGTAAGAGCAATAAGTAATCTAACAATACTCATTTTTACTATAGAAAAAAATGTTTTAACATAGTCAATCTTAAGTTTTTGAGTAAATTTATGAGTAACTAATCTTTGTTTAAACTTATCAATTTTATCAATTGAATTATATTTGATTTTATAAAGTCACCTACAACCCAAAATATGCATTTTAGGTGGAGGTGAGATAAGATCTCAACTCTGATTTTTAATTAAGGTATTATACTCAACTTACATGAAAAATATATATCTATAATATTTAATGGCTCCCTCAAAATATCGAGGTTCACATTCATACATAGTCATTAAAGCATGATAATAATTTTGACTTCTAATTAATTTATTAAGATTATCAAGACTAAAAGATTGAATTAAAGATTCTACCTATTTAGGCTTTTTAGATTAAATATGAAACCTAGGGGGTTCTCCAGACTCTAAGTTATCCAAAGATAGATGAACTTCCTCTAGGTAATTTATTTTTTATAAGGAGAAACAAGAGAGTCAGATTTATCAAAGGTAAAACATTGAGGAGGTTCCATAGAGGGCTCACATTTTTTTTAAAAATATAAAAATTCTTATTTTTAATTATCTATATTTTGGATGGATCATATACTCTTAATTATTTATTCTTACCTTTATAACATATGAAAATACAATAATATAAAGTGGGATCAATCTTATTTATTTTTACTTTACAAAAAAAGATGGAAGTAGGGCTAACAAATATCTTAAGATGAGCCACACTGGGTTCATTTTTAGATCACATTTATAAATGAGTAGAAAGATGCAAAGATTTAGTAAAGAATATATTCAAAATATGCACAAAATTATTCATGGATTCAACCCATAAAGACTTAGAAATATTTATAGAATGCATTATTGATCTAACCATCTCAATAATAGTACATTTTTCTTTTAAGGAGAATATAGAGTTGTTAATTTTCTTTGAATACCACAACTAATGTAAAAAGAATCAAACTATTTACTATTATATTCACCATAATTATCATATCTTAATCTCCTAATAAAAAAGTTAAAAATATTTTCAACAAAAAATTTAAATTCTTTAAATTTAGACAATACATCTGATATTTTTAAAAATGAAATATGACTAGATTATTCTAGTATAATCATCTATAAAAGTAAAAACATACAAAGAACCATTAAGAGATATAACTTCAAGAGGTTATACAACATCACTATGAATTAATTCTAGAAAATGAGAGGAATTCACAACCTAATTATTATGAAAGGGATTAGTATGATGGTTATCACGTAAGCATCCCTCACAAGCTTCATGATGAGATGAAATATATGGAAGATACACAAAAAAATTATGACAAACATATCATGTAAAATTATAAAATTAATATGTCCTAATATTTTATGCCATAATTGAGATTCATTCTTACTATGTAATGAAAGACATGTAGAAAAAGTAGAAAAAATATATAAACCATTTTTTTGAATGCCTTCAACGATTAGAGAACTAGATTGATTTCTAATAGACTAATTATCTTTAAGTAAAGTTACAATGAAGTTATAATTCATAAATTAGTAACAAGATAACAAATTATTCTTAAGCTCAGGTACATATAAAACATTATTATAATAAAATTTATAAATTTTACTTTTTCTTATTTAATTGCTTCTAAAAATGAATTATCTCTTAAGTAAATATTTTTATAAATATATCTAATATTAGATAAAATATTAGATACACAAGTAATATGGTGTGATTCACTACTATATAAAACCCATTCATTCTCATTAGAAGCAAAAATGTAATATATAAAGTAATAATATTAGAATTATATTCTTGATTATTGTTCTAATTATAATTTTTCTGATAGTTTTGATTAAATTTCTTCTCTTTATTATTTTTAGAGATTTTATTGTTAGTTATATCTTTATTTTTATAATAATTTTAAATGTTATGACCAAATTTACCACATATTACAAATCTTATTAAAATTAGGTTTATCATTCTTATTGTCAGATCTTTTGTTCTCATTTTTTTATTTATAAAATTAGGGTTAGATTTATGGTTTCTATTATTCTCATAAACTAGTTGAGAGTGAGAAGTACTTGAATGACATTTTAAAAAAAATTGAAATTAGACATCACTTGCTCTTCTTGAATTAGAAGATCAAATAGGGTGGTGAGGTCTTGTATATCTTGTTTTATTTGATACTTTGAATTCAAAATTGAGATAAAATTATGATCTTTTTCATGAGTATTAAGTTGAATAATGAAATATAATAATTGATATTTAATTAATTATAATTACAATCATCTAATTTATTTTTAATTTCTTAATTTTAGTAATAAAATTAATAACTTTTTCACCATCTTTCATAAGTGTAGTAAGTAATTCAAGAATCAATTTAATACTTTTAGAGAGATGAATGCCTTCATGCATAGACTCAAGGAATTTATTAGTATTGATAATAGAATATTGATTGTCGATATGAAGTAAGAATTCGTCCTTAACACTCCAAGATAATCGACATAGTTTCTTATAATTTTTAATAAAACACATTTAAAAGGTTAGGGATAACATGTCATCCTAACATACCTTTTCAGTCTCGACAACTATATTCTATAGCTTTAAAATCATAAATTATACTTTAATATATATATATATATATATATATATATATATATATATATTACATTAAAGTATATATATATATTACATTAAAGTATATATATATATATATATATATATATATATATATATATATATATATATATATATATATATATATATATATATATATATATAGTTTGATCTATTAAGCATTTGGGATTTATCTAATACAAAGTTAGATGAAGCCATAACTTTCTTTTAAAAATGATAGTATAACACTAAATAATGCTTAAAATTGAACCCTTTTTAATTTGAATTTGAATTTTATTTGATATTAAAATAAATTATAAGTGTAAATAAGTAATATTTGTTCAAGTATATGCTAAATAATATGAAAAAAATCAAAATACACTAATTTATGTGTCGTGTCACACATATAACAACTATCTAAACACCATGATTAAAAATGGTGTAAATACTATAATGAGAGGATTTAAAATAATAATTGGATCACATAAATGTGTTTATAAGGTACCAAAACCTATGAAACAATTAGTCACATGACTATGTTGGACAAAATATTATCTAGGTCAAAAGTAAAAAAATAAATGTTAAAGTTACACAAGGGTTTTGAATACAAGTTACTC